>JANHGB010014414.1:2372-19245 GCA_026283785.1 Coracopsis vasa | reverse complement strand
GACCCACAGAAAGGATTAATCCAGCCTTCTGTGTACTCTCAGGTACCCACCCTTCAGCTGTTAACAGTGGTAGGAAAGAAATCTCAGTTAAAAACTTCAAGCCCGACTGAACTTGGCAAGTTTAAGGTACAAGCGTGGAAACCAGTCAGACCATTCCACTCAAACTATTCCCAGAAAAGCCTACATTTTATCCAAAAGCTTGAATACAAAGGATTTTCCATTTCAAAAATCTGCCTGTGCTCATTCGATCTCCAAACTTCCTAATATTGTATCACATAGCACTTAGTGATCCTGAATGTCCAAATGACATGGCAATGTCATGGGCAGAATAAGCAAGCTGACTGCATGGCTCTGCCACCAGACAACAGCCAAAAGGCATATTTCTTACAGTTTCTCAAAAAACACCCTAAATTAGTTTTTTCTTTAAGAGAAGGGGCAGGTAGGGGTGGACAAGCTAGCATTCTGTTGTTGGTTTTGCCCTCTTCATCTCTTAGAAGGATTAGGTTTGGATCCAGGCAAGATTCATAGCCAGCCTGAGCTATGAGGAATTCTGCCGTCGGCACCACTAGCAGTTTTCAGAGCGCACTTGTAACTGCAATGAAAACTCCTATTCACACCTCTTGGAAATGTTGGTTTAGGCTGTTCAGCTGTGGGTGAGTGAAACAAGTGTGAACTAATGCACATTCCCCACCGATCCTCAGCTCGTTACAGACAAGAATAAACTTCTGCTAGAGGAAATGGAAATTCCAGAATCTCTACACAAATCTGCATATTCATGAAATAAATCTGTCCCTTACTATGCTACTTAGTCTTCAGCCACTGTCAAACAGGGTTTTACAAGACATGGGAGAAAGAAAAAGGAGAGGAGCAGCAGCATTCAGCTCCTGCCAGACACTATGAATACACTACGGAGAAACTGAAACAAAAGACATGGTAAAGCTTAATTTCACAAGGTACAAAAGGGGCACCCAGATCACTGTTAATATAAAAATCATAGAATCACAGAACGGTTTGGGTTGGAAGGGACCTCAAAGATCATTCAGTTCTAACTCTCTGCTGTAAAAAGTTTTCACTTAACTAACAACAGCCCAACAGCCCTCAGTGGGAACTGCTCCCAAAAAGGAGCTGGCAGAAGGATGCTCCACATGGAGCTACTCTTGCTGACAAAGCCTGCCAGCTGCAGTCCATAGGGTTTGGGAAGCCTTAAACATCTTCACAGTGTGGGTCACAACTCCCAAGCCAAACACAAAACAAGACCATCTAACCATCTAGGTGGTCTAGCCTTACAGACCACCTAACCTAGTCATTATGGTGATTCCCATAATTATTTATGTGGAAAGGTGTTAGAAAGCCATGGCAGCATATCGGGTGGTTTAAGGCATTACACTGGGAAAAAGAAGAGCCATGAAGGCTTACCAGCCTCTTCTAGTCCCTTCAGTGTTACTCTGCCATGGCTGCTATGACAGCAGGACCCAGCTCTGTGCACACCTTGCAGCACGCAGCTGAAGATGCACATATCTGCCAGTTTCCTAATACTGCCACTAGTAAATGACCATAAACTTTTTTGATATACTACTTCATTTAAGAAATCCTGTAAGTCTGATTCTGATTTATGGGAGTAGAGAAGATGGTGCTTGCTTTCTTAAAATAAAATTATCACTTATTATGGAAACAAAGTCAGCTTCTGTGGCAAAAGATTACTATTTTTTATTGACAATAAACAAGGACTGTCTTTTCAGTCCAAACAACATGTTGAGAAGTCACCAATCAAATGCTATTCTTTTCAGTAAAGAAAGGACTATATAAAATTCACTTAAAATTATGAAAGTTTTCTTCAGCACGTAGTATGAGGAAAACAAAACATTTTTCTTTCTTTAAGTAAGAGCTTGGAAAACTTCACACTCCCAAATTATCCTACTTGTTATTTGGTAATTAAATCACTGTAAATTACTGTATCTTAACCTCTGGTCTCTCAAATGTCAGGAGAGAACCCCAAAGCTAAGCAGCAGTGTAGGACACTGGTGGTGATGAGGACTTGGGGCCATCCCCCAGGACCTGGCCTTCTCAGCCCCGCTGGAAGGTGCAGGATGAAGGGAAGCTCAGTGCAGGAAAACTATTCAGGCCTTGCCTGCCTCCAAAAGACAGCGGAAAGACGCTGGGTTAAGCACAAATTATCAAAGGAAGCGCACCCCCAGCTTCCTACAACACAATGGTCTTTCCTCACAAGGACACAGTGAGAGCCTGACATACTGTTTTAGCTACTCGTATATCCCACACATTTGGGTGGTTAAAGTTCATTTGGGAATCACAGTTCCTGCAGACTGCAGCCATATGTTTATGTACCAGAGTAAACAATCTCTTCACTTGAGTCCTTGGCTACTGCTGATGATGACTGATTTCAGAGACATGTTATATCCGTTTCCCAGGATGACAGCCGCAGGTAAAGCAAAAACTGAGATTATCAAGCCAAGATTACTTGCTCTACTGCACTACTCCTGCTGACACTGCAATGTGATATTCCCACAGTAAGATTTGAGGAATGCAAGAAAAAAAGCCACAGTTATAAAATATCCCATCAGATTAAACTGCAAAACATCCAACAGGATGCAGATATAAATGCAAGGCATACCCACTTAAGTCAAAGACAGCAGAGAGCTTAACCCCTTTTGAGATAACTAAGCCACCTCAGCAATATCAGTTGGGTTAGTTCCACAGATGATGACCAAGTAACTTAAAGTGGTACCCACCAAATACTTCAGCTGTCAACTAATTCATAACAAAAATTTAACACAATCCTCAGACATTCAAACCCATGTACAATTCAAATGGGATGCTAAACCAATTCGTAACTGAAAGGGATCTGGTTACACTGCCAGCATTTATAATCCCAGGTTTGCTGCCATTTATTGTTATAGTTTTATATTAAATATTTTAAAAGAAAAGTAATTCAAGGCTAGTAAACACCAAACCAGTGCTGGACTTCCAATGATACTGCTTTCACTGTTTGAAGTTCCTAAGATTAGGTGTACTTGCTGGAGCTCCTCTGTTTGTTTTGCAAATGCCTTATATTTCTGGGGCTGTCTTCCCATGTATTCCAGGATACCAGTCATACCTTCTGACTCTTGCATAATCTGGAATTTCCACCTACTCATGGGGCTGTGGTGCCTGTATCAGCTTTTTCTTGTCTTCGTGCTCCTCAAGATTAGAATTCATTCATTAAAAATAAAGTCAGGAGTTTTGCAAAAAAACACAGGCCAGAAGCCTTTATTGGCTGAAATTTCCCTGCTTCTTTCCTCAGCAAGAAAATAATCATGGCAACAAATAAAAAAAAAAAAATACAACCCCAAAAAGAAAAAAAAATTACTTCTGTTGCAAATATTATTCTTGTCTTGTTTTCGGTCTCTTATTTTGCAGAGTTTAAAAAATGGCAACGTTTCCTCTTCCTTTTCTTTTTTTTTTCCCCCCTCAGAGTGCAGCATCAGTCATTAGTTTCTTCTTAATTTCTGAAGAAAAAACAAGCAGATGCATAAGAAAATGGGATTTTACATGACACAGAATATCTTAAGTTTGAACAAATTTTTGTATTTCAAGGTTAGACAAACAAAGAATATTTAAGGCGTATGACACCTTTCAGTTAATCCAGAGTAAGGTAATTCTGTTTCCAAAATAAAAGTCTGCAAATGGCAATCCAAACACAAAGTTCTCCTTTCCCCTTCCTCTCTTCTTACTCAGAAGTTCTACTTTGAAGAGAGGTGCCTATGCCTATGGAAATCTTAGAAATAACTGGTCCTGTATAATCATTCAGCTCACAACAGGTAATATCTGACAGAAGACAAAACTTTGCCATCTATATAGGTTGGACAGAGCCTTGGGTGACATGGTCTGGTGTGAGGCATCCCTGCCAGTGCAGGGGGGTTGGAACTAGATGATCTTAAGGTCTTTTCCAACCCAAACCATTCTGTGATTCTATGAGTCTATATTACTAACCTATAAGTCCCCAATTCTAAAAGTAGATGAATCTAAGAACTAGATATAGGATAATAGGATCTGTCTTGGACAGCAACCCAAGAAAAAGTTCCATTCCCATTCATGCCATAGTTTCAATCCTGTATTCAGAGGAGCTACTGCTGTCTTAGAACTCTTTCTTTATCCCCTCCTTCTCAAAAAAAATCAGCTGGCCTTTTAGTTACCAACAACAGTCTCTTCTTTCTTGCTGCTACTCTCTACTTCCTGTCCTTCAGGAAGAGATGTCATCTTTGGCTCTTGTTGGTGATTCTGATATGAACTCTGGTCTGGTGGTGTCCCTCGCTTTTGTTTTTCAGCATGTGGCATGGATCCCAGTGTTGTTCCATTGGGCGCTTGAAAGCAGGGGGAGGAGGGTAGGCAAGGTGCCTGAGCATAGGAAGTCTGCTCAGTGAAGTAC
Organism: Coracopsis vasa; assembly: GCA_026283785.1. Lineage (NCBI taxonomy): Eukaryota > Metazoa > Chordata > Aves > Psittaciformes > Psittacidae > Coracopsis > Coracopsis vasa. The sequence continues at coordinate 14,822 of JANHGB010014414.1, read as the reverse complement.
TTTCCTCCTGCTGTGCTAGAAAATGGCACTCTTGAGCACAACTGATTTGAGAATGGAGCTCCCTGCATGTAGAAATCATTCCAGGGGACAGGTGGATAGGCAGGGATGGCTGCTGAGGAAAAAGCAACAAAGGACAGAATAATGAAAATAAGGAAAGGAGGACTAAAATCATGTATATAAAAATGTGTATGTATGTTGGGCTTAAGAGAGCACATTCAATGCAAATATGGTTTTGCAGACATCACACACATGAAGGTAAACTTTGTTGTATACATTGCAGTGTATTTATCCAAAACATGGTTATTAGAAGGAAAAACTTTGGAAATTCATAGTGTTGTTATAATCTGAAAAAAAGAAACAAAACCAAAAAGACCCAACTGTGTCACTTCAGCATATATCCTGAGTGCATGTTATAATATTAGAGACACACACCCCAATTGTTTTTCCTCCACTCCTATCTTCCACGTAGCTCTGCAAAGCATAAGCTGGATGCTTAATCTTCACTTTCATATATAAAAGCTGCCATCCAGGAAGCAGGAATGGTTTTTAGTGAATATGTTTAATCCAGCTGAACTGCTCACTTGCTTACATGCTGAAGAAAAATTAGGGGGGTGTTTATATTTACAGATTGGCTCCCTCCCCATTTAACTTCTGGAACCCCACGCCCTGGTTGTCGACACTGCGTAACAGTCAGAGGATCACTTCCTTGAACAGAAGAGCCAGCCACTGCTAATTGTGCTCTGGACATAAGTATAGCATAAGGGAACATCATCTCTGCCACTGTTCCTTCAACAGTCCTCCAGCTTTACCAGTCCTAACAAGGTTTGCACCTTTACACATCCCTTTATGCTCACACAACATGCCTTAAGGCATGCAAGCCACTTCTGGCATCACACTAGACAAACATTAACACGGTGCACTGGGACACAGCCCACGCCATTACTTCTGGCACTTCAAACTGAAACACGACAGAAAATAATAATTATCCCTTACAAGCAGAAAGGAGAACCCTTTCTGCGCTAGATAGCAAGGGTGCTGCCAACCTGTTCTGCAGGGTGCTAGACATGAACAGTGTGAACACGAGCCAGGTTGTACCACCAGCCTGTGAGTCAGACTTCTCTCCCCAGCAAGGTCCACAAAACAGTGGAAAAACAGGAGCAGCTCTGTGGTCTGAAAACTCTTTACTTTTTTATAAGATAAGAGAGATATTTTTTTTTGACTGTAAGCTTAATTTAACAAACCTGACAATCCAAACAATAAACTGCAATAGTTCACCTTTTGGCTGTATCTCGACTTGAACAACTTCAAAAATACAAATCCCTGACATAAAACAAGGAGACTGACAATGCCATTTTTACCTAGTTGCTTTTTTACCGAATTTCCTGAAATGCTTTAATCTAAGTGGTATTGCAAATCCATGTCAGAGGAAGAAAAAGAAAGAAGCTGCATCCATACTGTTATCCCATCTAACTCTCCCCTTTTGCACTACCTTTACATACATAACATTCTTTCAAAATGGTGTCTGCAGAAGCCCAGCAGTTGGAAGCCTTTTTGCTGTCTACAGCTATTCCATTTGCTGTGGCACCTTTCTCACTTTGCACCCTTGACCCCCACCCACATACACTGCAGGCATGTCAGTCTGCACAACAGTACACTCCTGAAAAATAAAAGTTAGCTTTCCATTCCAGACAGAACTATTGCAATACTCAAGATACTCACATGGTAAGGCTCTCTCTGACATGCAGCCTATGTAGTGACTTTTGAATCAAATTAATGGGCCACTCAGCACTTTAAAAAAAATAACATACTAGAAAATACATAAAAGGCAGCATATATATCTATATAGATATACTTGTGCATATATATGCACATTCCTTCTTTCTGTCACAGTCATCAGTTAAAACCTCTGGTCATCCTGAATGTTTCAGTGTACTGTTTAGTTACTCCAGAGGAGCAGGATGCCAAAAGATTTCAGAATTTACCTGAGTTTCCACTTGGCTGTTGTAACAAGAGCTGTTCCCCCATGTGGCTTTGTACATATGCTTGTGTGGTTCCTGGTGCCCCATGGGTTACAACTCCACTGTTACCAGGTAAGGCGAGGAAAGCTGTATGGGGCTCAGTGAGTGTTGTAGGACTGAGACGGACACTGGAGAGTACATTGCTGGTCAGGTGAGCTGGCAGATGGTGGAACTGGGAGAGCTGGTGCTGCTGGGGATATTGGGGCTGCTGGTAAATTCCATCCTGGCTGCTGTACGGACAGTATGTGTCCTCTAGGTTGCCTGCTGACTCCAGCTCCTCAGGATAACTGAAGGGAACTGGTGAAGTCAAGCTGCGAAGAGCAAGGAGAGAGGCAATTCAGAGATTCAAGTAGGGTCAACAGCTACAGCAACCTGTAAACAATTGCATCTTCCTCCTGACAGCTGATACAACTCTAACCCTTCCTCTCAAATGCCAGGAGGTAGAAGGGCAACAGAAACCACTTGAGCCAAGGGCTTTCACAGCAAGATTCTTTAACAGTTGCATTAGTGGGGGTTACCTTTCCTGCAGTTCTTCCCACTCTCCAAAGCACAGCCTAATGCTTAAAATGTCTGCACTCAAGGATTACTTTTCACTGTGCTTCTGAACCATATTTCCACTTGACAGGCATGCAGTTCTGAAAACACTCTTATTAAAGGTATCACTTTTTCAACAGCAGGTGACCTGTCCTACCACACAGATTATACATTTTTTTTCATATTCCATTTAAAGGACATTTTCATTCCCATGTCTGACTTTAAACTTATGCTCCCACCTATTTCCTTGTCCCAAGTCCCACCTTCACCCTCCCAAGGTTTCTCCCAGGGTTCACTTTTTTAATCTCATTTGTTCCTACCCTTGATTCTGAATGCTGTACATGAAGGCCTCCCTCGAGCCATTTGGCTGACAGGAAAAGCAGCATTCACTGTTGGGAGTGTCCAGCATCGAGGGAACAACGTGATTGTGCAAGTTGACGGCCAAACTGAGGGGCAGGCTGGCCCTGCGGATGGGTGGAGGGCTGGGAAGACTAGGGAAGCACTCCATTCTGCTGAAACTGAAGTTGAGCTGTGGCAATGCCTTTGTCTGAACTGCTTCACAGGATGTCACCATTCCTACCACTGACGATACTGTAAATAAAAAGAGGGACTGTCATGCTATGCTGTCATTCTGAAAATTAAAAGGAGCAAGCAGAGGGAATGACAAAAGTGGCAGAACAGAAAAACTAGATGCCAGTGAAAGAGTGGAGGTTAACTGATGGGAATAAAAGTAAACAAGCACCAGCACTGCTGCTGGGAAGCAAAAGGGAGTAGTAGCAAGCTCTCTGGAACAGAGGATGATGTTTATTGGTTAAATAAAATTACCTTCATGATTTCAGTCTCTCCATACTAGATTTATTCTGCTCTCAAGGCACCCAAATGAAGCAGAGTACTTCCTGGAAAAAAGCCAGGAACAATCCCCCAGCCATCTTCCATCTCTGCTGTCCTCTGGGAAGAGTGTGCTGCACAGATTACTCTTTTGAAAAATGTAACTGTGGTTTGAAAGAAACAAAAATGTGCCTGTAGAGATCCACTGTCTGGGCCATCTTTTAACCAAATTTTCACTCCTGGTTTGGCCCCTGATGAGTCATGCCAAAAAAAATAATTAGAAAAAAAACCCAAAAACAGATATGTCAGCTGAAGGGCCTTGGGAAAAAGAAGCTGGGAGGTGGAAGAGGAAACCAACACCATTTGGTTGCTACAATGTTGTTTGGTAACCTGTCTCCTCGGTCACTGCTGGAAAAGGAGAGAGGAACAGAACAGCCGCTGTGGAATATAGGAAATGAAAAGGTCAAAATCATGTATGCTGGTGATCCAGAGTAACATATATACACGGAAGTTCAAGAAGCTTGCACATGGTGAACAAGATTCTGTTTTATTGTGCCAAATGGCAAGTGATTTCCCTCCTGAGAATTGTTAAAGATCAAGTGTGCATGAGACAATTTGAAATGATTTTTCAAGTCCGTGGCAGGGGTGTTGGAACTAGATGATCTTTAAGGTCCCTTCCAATCTAAACCATTCTGTGATTCTATGAAGTCTAGCTAGGCTGAACCAGCACAAAGATGAGGTAGGTACGTATGAGAAAGTATCACTGACTGTTCAGGTAAAGTTGGTCTACTCCTACACACTCTAAAGTATTCAAGGAAAGCTAGTAACATGGGTAGTTTACAGCTGTACTTCACCCTTGCAGGCATACAGAGTAATATCAAATACAATCCACCAGATGTGAATCAAAGGCCTCAAACATAAAATCTAAACATAAAACCTAAACATAAAGCTACCACAGCAAGCAGAGCAACTTTTAGACAATTTTGGAATGCATGCCCAGAGAAACGACAACATCTTGCACTTCAACATCTTGCAGCATCAGTTCTCAGATTTGCCAGTGTGCTGTGCAATTGTGTCTATCTTATTGCACCCTCACACATCAAATTTTTTTCAGCTCTCTGCAACTGTGGAGAGAGGGAGTTTTCATTTCAACGAAGATGTGAATAGGTTCACTTAGAAAACTAGAGCAAGATCTGGGGTGGCATCTCTAAAGCATTCACATGCCCAGGCATGGTTTACTTTTTCTATTTGAACATATGATTTCTTTATGTCAGACAGCATTTACAATGCACCTGTCACATTCCTGGGTTTTGACACAGCACAAGTCTATTCCCCACACAAACAAAGCACTTGTCAAGACAACATTTTATTTCCTCAAAAGTCAAAATGGATTAGCCAGAAATGAAGCTGAAGATTTCTTCTGATTTTTTTTTCTTAAACCTCCATTTGCACTGGTTCTCCTAACTATTTTGTCACAGAATGTAGGAGTTCACGCAAACATTATGAAACAGAAGCCATGTGAGGGACAACTTACCAGAAAAAGTCTATATCCAGATAAAACTTCAATAATGACAGTGTGATTAGCTATTCTGCAGAAGGCCTTGGTCTTGCTCAGGATGAATACAAGCAGTATTAACACCAGAGATAAGGAAGTTGCTTCTAAACCCACTTTCACACCTAGTAAGAATTAAGTTCTGGGTTTGAAACATTTTCAACACTTAGCACAGATAATCTTTGTGGATCATGGCAATAGGACACACAGGCAAAAAGATGGTGAAGACAGCACACTTGGCCTTCAAAGAGCTGGTTCAGCCTTTTCTAAAGGTACCTCTACTTCTCTGCCCTTTCAAAGACAGACACAGAATTTATATCTTCTGAATAAAGTCACAAATGCAGTAGGAATTCCCAGAGAAGTAATATCTGCTAAATCTGACACTATATTTACAGATCTCATTCAGTGATGAATTCTGATCACCAGCTTGAGATAATACCTACATTTTACAATTCTGTTACTCTTCCTGACATTGATGTAGAGAGATACAATAACCTCAGAGGCTTTCCAGTGAACATGAGAATATAACCGTAGGATCTTTGTTTATCTCCTCCATTATTTCTGGATTTTCAGTCCATAAGATAACCTTGGGAATTTCTTGACAGCAACATAGTAATTTGCAGCTTCAAATCTCTGAACCAGTCCTAGTGCTATACTTGTCTTAACATAAGAATTGGTACTTGAAGGCTTTGGCTACACAGACATCTTCCCCCTATATAGCTGCTTCCTCAACATCCTGGCAGTTAGAAGACCCATTCTTTAATGCAAATAGCTTCTAATGAATAGGACAGAGCCTTAAATTAACAAAACTAGATGTGTATATTTCTGTCAGGATGAATGTGATTTAAGTCTTTCACCAATCTTGAAGGAGACTTAAGGCCTATTCTAGGAAGGTGCCCATGAACTTACAACAGGGGATAGTTTCAGCTGTGAGAAGGCTCCTTTCACTGTTGTTAACAGACCAGATCATGTGCACAACAGTTACCTGAGTGACACCTCCCTGCACTTGAGGCCTTCTTCTTCACATCAGCCATACATGACTTTCTTAGTGAAGCACTGATGCTGACTCCAAAAGGCTTTGGCATGAGAAGCCTGCAACGATTCTGGCAGTTAACTATGCAGTTTGGGAGGCCAGAGACCATGACTGTAACTGCTTAACAAGCCCAGTAGTGGGTACAATGCAGCTGACATCGATTAAAGGCTGAACAATCAGACTAACTAACCTCATATAGTTTACTTGCTACGGCTGCTCTGTCAAGCGTCAAATCAAGAGTACAGCAAAAGGCTCTATTACTACGAGTCTCTACATCATACACTATCAAATCCAGTTTCCTTCAATTAAACATGCCTGTGTAATTGCAGCATTTACAGGAACATTAATGGCCATCACAAAGCTTTTCATCAATACGTCCTCTTCTTGAAATCACAAGAAAATACATTTCTCTGTAAATGACATTTTGAAAGTAGACAAAATATTAATCAACCAGTAGCAAAAGTGTTCTTAATTTAATGGACTGAAGATTAGTAAATCAACTTCAGGCTCTAACTGCATTGCTTTGAGAAACGTTACTCTGATCCTCTTCTGGAACCTACCATTTGTTTGAAAGGTATGACTCTTTCTTGCCATGGCTGCTACACATCATCAGCTTTAAAGTAACTTGTTCAAAAGTCATAATCCTCTAAGTGAAACCATTACAGCTTGTCATTTATTTACCATTCTTTGACAGACGATATCCAACTTCATCCAACTGCTCCCAAGACTTAGATTACAATCCCATCTCTGCCACTGAATAATCATCTTGCTATTTGCATCAGAGCTACCAGCAGAGGCTGGGCTCCTGATATTATTCCTGGGCCCTTGAGATAGCCATATGAAACAAAGTAGTTCCTGCAAAAGCATCAGTGGGGCAGAAAAATCTCCTCCCACAGACCAGGGGCATAGAAAGTATTTTTAATTTCTAAAGTCAACTCTAAAGAAACATAAGCCAATGTTTTAAGTCAATGACTCTCTCTCTCTCACACACAAACACGCACACATATATTTATATATCCAAAAGAAATCTCAGAAAAATAAGCAAAATTTCAAATAACTGCCAATGTCAAAAACCCCTACATTAATTTAAAGCAAGCTATCTGTCTAGCAAAAGCAGCAAAAAAAAATAATAAATATCCAATTCAAAGATCAGAATAAGGTCAAGATGGAATTTTTGAAGCACAAAAGGCTCTTAGGGCAAGTAGTGTGGCTAATACCAAAACCAGAAGCCATAACTGCCAGCAAGGTAAAATACATCTCAAATACAACATTTTTAATCAGCTTGTTTGGAGAACTGTACAAAACAGTGGGACGTAAAAGAGACCCCACATCAGACAGTCAGAACCACTGTCTAGAGCAAGGGAAAACAATGGAAAAAGCAGGACTGAACACTCTCCAAAGGTGTCAGGTAACAGATCATACTGTTCGCATGCATTTAAGTCATTTCCTTGTCCTGCTGAAAGTGGTTAAACACATGGCTACCAAGGAAAGCACCTGAACAGCCACTCCATTAGGCCACAGTCTCCAGGTACAATTGCACCATTATGCACAGGTCACAAACTATTTTGCTGAAACCCGCCATGAGCTATTTCCACATGGGTCACTTCTACCAAGCAATTGGTTTTGCCTTGCAAGTTGATGACTTAATTAATTTGTTCCCTCTTTTATTTTGCCTCTGTTACTTTGGATTTTACCCTATCAAGTTTTATTTCCTTCATTTTCTGCGATCTTCTAATAAAGAGAGCAGGTGGACCCTAGATGGCTGTATTTATTGGCAAGCCTTTTCTGAACAAGGAGGCTGAATGAGTTAAGAAGTCAGATTGTCTATCTTTTTTTTCCATTTCAGTTTCAGCTTTCATTCCTAAAGAGAAAAGTCTGCCTGTGCAATGCTAGATAACAAAAAAAGCAAGTTTCATTCCCCACGGCATCTAGTAAGGCAAAATTGCATCTGAAGCTTTTCAAGCAACTGTACCATGCAGATTTCTCTTCCATGAGTCGTCTCTACACCTAGTAACAGTCTTTTCCTTCAGAGGGAGCACTAGCTTAGGTCTCTACTCTGCCTGGGCACCAATTCTTCCATGACTTGTAAGAACGTAATTTTTAAGACTCCCTCCTTCCGTGTACACATTTGGAGGGCAGGGTGGGTTTCATAAACAAAGTCTGTGTGTCTCATACACACACCATATTCCTCCCTTCCCTCAGGCAAGGAGGTTAAAAACTGATCACCAAACCTCACCATGCAGCAAAACATGCCTCTTCTCTGAAAAGTGATTTAGAAAAGGTCCTTTTTTTTTCCCATGCAGATCTGTATCTGGAAAGTATTTATCAGCTTTAGATGGCACAAATAGATTTCATTACTCCTTGCCCAGCATAATTTAAAGAGAACATGGGGAAGCTTGTTCCCTCATATAAATGTAGCAGAATGAAGTGCATTCTCATCTTCACAGATCCATTACACTGAAGATATAGGGGTTTCAGATGAGCAAAGGAAGCATGTGTTTCATAAACTCTAGATGCATACACAAATGCAATATATGTCAGTCAGCTGGAAGTTCAAGGGACTCAAGGAGTAAAAAAACACCACTATCTTTGTTGCTTATTTTCTCACATACCCAGTCCACTCTCATGGACACTCACTTGCCCTTTTCTTCCTTACACATTGCACAAAGAATTCATAGGACATTTCTTTTGTATCAGAAAGATTGCTGGTGTTTTCCACACAGAATTGCATCCTACTGTGCAGATTCCCCCGAAAGAAATTGCTCCATACTGACAGATGACAAGATTACATCCCTGGATCTCTCCAGCATATTCTCTCTTGACTAAATAGTATGTCTGCAGATGTACTTTAGGAAGCAGGAAAGTTCTGAATACAAGAGTAGAAAGATGAGGATATTTGGTTTGTTTCCTTTAAATTAATTACTTTGCAAAATCTTTGTCTTTATCTAATTAAATACAGGACTCAGACTGCACCACTTCATCATTCTGCAAAGCAGTGAATTATTCAAACACTTTGCCCATATTTATTCTGCTACACGAAGAAACGGAGAAACTGGAACTAACTGAATTACAGTCATATTGGTTAAACAGCTCACAAGATTGACTGAAGTAGTCCTTGCCTTGCGACTATGACAGGCAAATTTAAACAAGTCCTAAATGATGGTGTCAAGGAAATATCTCGATTAAGTACTTTTAGCATACATATCTATTTATTGGTATTCTAAGCTTGTTGGTACAATCTTATAGTTGATTTCTACTGTGCCAAAATACTTTTAAGGTATCAGCACTATTAAAAATACATTAAAGTCTTTGAGTCATTATTAGAAAATGATGTGCATAGAATTGCCCTTAATGCTGGTAACACTGTATATTTAGAATATAGTGAGTGGGCAGAAATGATGCCATGAAATTCAGAAGAATTAATTACACTGGGAAGCAGGAAAATATGCACAACAGTACCAGATGTCAATTCATTTACTGCTTGGGATATCCGTCCCTAAGGAAGCGGTGAAGTCCTCATCACTTTGGAAATATTTTCAAGTTGTGCCAACTTGGAAACATAAACATATATAGGAAATGCTCTAGGGAACATTCCTGACTCTAGGGAATGCTCTGGTACTCCATGCACGAATACACACTTGAACTAATCCTCTCCCTTTGGTTGCCGTGTCTTTAAAGTCTAAATACAGCTCAGGTAGAAAAACGGTCAAATAGCACACCCCACTGACTTTCAACAACACTGCACCAGCAATTAAGCTGTATGCTTAAGCACTTAACTAGTCTCACTCCCTCAAGGTCTTGCACAAAAACTGCACTGGCTGGAGAAGTCAAGGAACTTCCTTTGGAGATTTAAAGGTATGGAGTGCCTGAGGGAGGCTCTACAACCCCAACAGTTCATATTTTATACAGTGCATGTTCCTCAAACAGCTCACTTGACTACAGATTCAAGCCAGGATGTTATAGCCTAAAACAGAACATGGGACATAATAACCAGAATACTTTCATCATAATTCAGAGAAGCAGTACTAGTGTCAAACAACTTTTATGGAAGAATGCCCCAGCCATGTATGCTTATGAAGTCATATTCAGAATTCCTTAATGGCTTAAGCTAGGACATGAGCAAGATTGCAAACTTGGTACATAACTGATACTCAGTTAGCAGAGAGCTGTTAAACCTGGTGTCACTTTTTGGACTGATGACATAGGGATCTCAGATGACCATCCCTAAAGTGTTTGAGAACCTACCAGCACCACCAGCTAATGCTGCAGCTCCACAAAATACCTGTGCTGATATGGGGTCTCACCTGAGGAGGAGGCAAGTGATGCAGGATATCCACTGAGCAAACTGGAGTAGTTCCCACCTGCACTGTCAACATCCAGCACAGCAGACTGGTCATGAGCAGTGTCAGGCAATGGAGGCATGGGCAGAAGAGGTGGCCTGGAGGTATACATAAAGTGTATGAGCATGGACCAAAGGACAAGACAAGACATTACAATAAAGTAATTGCTTCTAACTATCCTACGATGGGCAAATCCTAGAGCCAGAGCCATTTAAACACTTTCATTCGAAAACAGTGCTCCAGGTTAATCAAAAGTGCTTTTAAGAGGGTCCACTACAATTTGCGCATAAATCAACAGGCTACTGATGTCTAACTGAATGGTCAGTTCTCCATAGCTTAAAAGTGAAGGTGAAATGGCAAGGGAAAATACTTAGTTCATTAGGTATCTATTGTGGAGAAATGAGAAAACAGAGTTAAGTCCCTCACCCATAACCATCTGACCCACAGGGGACTTACAGAGCTGAGGATGTTGGATGCTTTTTGTTGCTTTTCACACTCAACTTCTCTGATTTCCGCCACTTTGCCCTACGATTCTGAAACCAGACCTGATAAATGCAAGAAAGGATGCATTCAAAGAGGAAACCATCTACAAACCATCTTCCTGCAAGAACCTGCAAGATTCATTGCAAATAAAAGAGAAGAATAACAGCAGAACAATACCCCCCAAACACCAGTTTCCTTTGTTGCTCATGATCTTCAAGGTAAGAGATTAACTCCAACCTACTCAGCCTCTTTTACCTACCTACCATGTGTCTCATCTTAGGAAATGGGAAGAGATGGAATACACAACCGCAGGCTCCACTGCCATTTTGAATGGGGCAGTCGGTTGTGTAGTGTCCATCCTTGTGAGGTCTTTTCCTTCTCTCGTCACCAGTGGCAAGTGCAGTCTCTATCCTGCTACTCATGAGCTCCTCTTTACTTCTTATTCAAGCTCTTCATCCCCGCCCCAGTCCCTCTTCCATCAATTTTCTGCACAGAACCTACACACTGTCGGCACTGTTACCCACGCAGGCATTACCATGATACGCTGTGGCGTTACACCAACCACAGCTGCAATCTCCTTCCTCTTCTCATTGTCGGGGTAGTGGTCTTCGTGGAACATCTTCTCCAACTCTTCTAACTGCTCTAGATATGGTACATTGTTCAGAGAGAGACAGAGAAATGGGGAGTATGTGATAAGAAAACAAATAAACAGAAAGAAACAAGACAGGAAAAACCAAACCAGAACATTTTTACTATACCTAGAAATACTTCAACAACATAAGAGATTTTTTGGTTTGTTTGGTTTGGGGTTTTTTTTCCTAAGTAAACCACAAAAATAAAAATCTTCCACAGTAAAACAAAGAGCATTGCTAGTGATGCTTCAAGCATCAGGTACTCAGAAACCTCTATTTGAAGAAGTCTTCACACATCTAAGTGTAGAATGCATTGCAATACCACTTAGAGCAGTTCAGCACCCCCGTGCTGTACCTTCAGTATGGTGAAAGAAACATCAGTGCCAGTGACACTACAAGTGTCACAGCCATTGGGTTCCCCAGTATCTACCTGCATTATAGAAGGTGCGTAACTTCTTCCTGACTGGTGGCAGAATTGCTGGATTATCAAATAATTTTTTCTTTCCCTTGGTCCCATCATGGCTACTTCCACATTCCAGGACTGAAGATATGTTGTAGGATTGCTGAGCTGCAACGCTGCCTGAAGTACATTTGGATGATCGTTGAGTAGCTGGGCCACACACATCCTGTCTGCAGAGGTCTCCAGGGATTCCACCAGGTGCTTTATTGGAGCACATCCCACTTCTGTTTTTACTTTTCTTCTTCTTTGCCTCCTTTTCAATCCCATCAGAGCAATAGCTCTGACACTGCTCATGGGACCCTGACTGTGCTGTGGGCTCCTGTGCAAGTTCAACCACAGAAAGTGGGGGCACTGCCTTTGTGTCACTGAGGAAATTTGACAGCCTCCCACATACTGAGGCAAGGTCAAGCTGGCCGTCAAAGGCTGCTGAGTCTTGGGAAGCTGACCCAGTTGCCTGCAGGGTGGTGTATCTTCCATGTTCCTCCACCTCCTTTATAAGGCTGATTCTGTCTTCTGTTCCCAAGTTAACCCCAACTTCCTTTATAGCTGTGCTTTGGAACACAGATACCA
>JANHGB010014413.1:8878-28041 GCA_026283785.1 Coracopsis vasa | reverse complement strand
CAATTTGACCACTTTGAGTTGAATTTCAATTTAATTGTCTAGAAATATAAGGACAAAAAGTATGATTGATTATTTTGCAGTAATTTCAGGGGCAAAACATAGCAAACAGAACTTTCATGGATTCAGTGGATTTTCTGCATTCCAGAGTTGTTGATGTTATTCCATATTTCTAAGTTAATTTGAAGTGAATATATCACATTTTGATTAATTGTGATTAATTGTGATTACTATCATTAATTATTTTCTTTTTTCCTTTCCTTTACTATTCTTCCAGTTATGTTTCAGAATTCTCTAGTCAGGTGATTTCACACTGCATACACACTGAACTTCGGAAGAGAATGACCTTAAGTTTTTTATCAGCTAATACTTCTCTGGAGTGTCTCAATCACTGTGTTTGATTTTATTTCAACTACTGAGCTCCTGAGGAAAACTAAGGACACGCTAGATAAACGCAGCCCATTTCAGCGCTTTTTCTTCTGATTTACACTGGTGTGTAGATATGAGAAGATTCAGTCTGCCAGACAGTATTAGCATACTGAGCCTAACAGTCTCACAAATAAGATATTAAACTTCTTGTTAATGCTTTTTCTTTTATAGTTTTAGCTATTTTAAAATTAAGTTTATTTGTGGTACTTCATTCCCGATATTCTTTACTTTTTTCTAGACTCATGTGCTGCATTGGCATTCTCAAATCCAAGCATTCCATATAGGAAACCTTGTTAAAGCGATGACACACAGTTAGAGTAGATATTCTGGAATTAAAATTCTGTATTTATTTTCTAGCAAAATAAGATGAGAGAACATACAGCAAGGAACTGAGGATTAGAAAAGGAAATCAGTCTCTCCTGAGACAAACCTAATAACTGGCTCCAAAAGCTCTCATAAATTATTAGCTTTGAAATCACTCAAAGTGTCTGAAACATTGTATGTGTCACTGATGTACTTGAAGTTCACCTAACGAACTGCATCATCACAATGTGCTGACAAAAAATGCCAGCAGCTACACCACCTTGCAATCAATCACATATCTGGTTCAGAGTCATAAAGTGTCAGAGAATGTAATTTCATCTGCTTCTACTGCATACATTTAAATGCTCATATTCTCACTGAGGAAGGAAGAAGACTAAAAGCATTTGTCAGCTCTGTTTCCCTCTATCTGACCAACTATGTTTTTTTTTTCCACAAAGCTTATGTTTTCTTGTCAATAAATACAATGTGTATAGAGATAAATATTTTCTATTTTAATTTGAATATATGAGTTGTGAGGAAGGAGTGCCTTTCACAGAAGTTGTATCATCTGTGTAGTCAGTGAAGAAATAGAGAATGCTTAAGTATCTGTTCAAGAAGAATTGCATAGCTAAGTACAAGGATGAGTGCAAATTTGGGTTCAGTGCTGAAAGAGAAGAAATAAAATTGGCCAGGTAGTGGAAATAAAGGTGAATGGGTCGAGTCAAAGCTGCTGCTGCACTTATAGGAAGGGTTCCATGCTATTCCAATAAACAACTGTTTGATCTGATTTGTACATGTGCCATCAAGTGCATACAAAGAAAAAGCTATTCTGTATTTGGAATTTGACATTGCATTAACCATTGCCTAGTTAATGCATCCAGAACAATGCCAACAGTATAAAAATAAGTAACTGATTGTGAAGGAAACAGATCCATCCCACCTAACAGTAAGCAAAATGCCTAATTTCTGTGCTCAGTTTAATACAGAACAGCTATTAGTAACCTATGCATTAGATTTTCTTCCTCTCTTTTTTTCCCATGGACTTTCTTCCCCCTCCCATTTCTCCCCATGAATACAGAATGCCAAAGTGCTTCCTGTTCTGAGCTACAGGACACATGCTGGGTGCAGCTCTTGAAGTTTGCTCAGCAAGGGCTAGAAGTAGGCAGCACAGTGAGTTAATGGAAGAATAAATTAAAGTGAACTTGGGTGGTTGAAAAAAGGACCCACACACAGTGGTAATAAGGTTTGCTTTTTTTGTTTCTGTTAGTAGCTCTTGATAATTTCAGATCTTGCCTTTCAAAATCTGTTTTTAATCATGTGCAGAATAATAAAGTGTGTTTAGCTCTTATCTGTCACTTTTTGATCATTTCTATTAACCTTACTCTAAAAGTATTGATGATAACTATACAAAGAATAATTAAATGCAGTTAAGAACAGTAATTTGGAATATGTACATTTATTATTGTAGAGATTACCATAAATTATTCGGGGTTTTTTTTTTATGCAATAGAGAATACTGTATTCATTACAGTTCCTGAATAAATCCAAAGACTAATGATACTTATTTTGTCTCTTTCTTTTAAAGAGACTTTCACCAGCAATTGGTTGTACCCTAAGCATCTTATTCAAGTGCACAAATATTCTGATACAATTGTAAAGATGGCATACCAACCTTTCTGTGGCCAGGAACTCCACAGATTCTGCTGATTTAGTATAACTTTTGCTGTATGTAAACAGATACAGGTTTCCATTTCAGGAAGTTAATGTTTTCATGTAGTCATTGAAGAGCTCCAGTACAAACCAACCCCTTTCTTTAGTTGTCTGTCCTATGCTGCTGCTCTTCCACTAGACAAGCCTTCCTTTTTTATTTCCTCCTTAAGTCTTGCTACTGGAAAAAAATAAGCAAATTTGTAGGGAAGTAGAATAGAATAGAAAATCAACTCTCTCACATGAGGATGGAGATTTGCTGCTAACAACTTAAGAAGAAGACACCACATTCAGAGAACTGGACAGGAAAGAGTACCAAAGAATACGTGAATACTACTTAGCGCACATGTCTAAGACTGTTAAAACATTCCATGGCATACAAAAATCCTTTTTCTTTATCGTGTTGAATTGGTGGAAGGCAGCAATTACAAGAAGAGATTGATGATAATGGTCTCAGAATTTTGTTGTCCTTGGACAAAACAAACACGAGTGAAGTCAGAAACACAACTCAAGTTGTGAAGAAATAATTAGTGGGAAATTTTAGCCCTCCTAATAGAGGCCCTAACTTGCAACAAAATATGTAAGGAAAGAGCTATATAGCAAAGTTTCTTTGGAAGTTACTAGTCCAGTAAGTTCAAGAGAGCTTCAACAAATTTTATATAACATGAGATAGGCTATCTCCTTAATCAAAACCAGACTGGAATTATCAAACTGCTAATGAGCAGGTACATGAGCAGCTGAGTCTCTCACATACTATTGTAATTAAATAGTTAATTTTTCATGAGAGAGGGACCATGTTTAAGACTGAGGGGATACTGCAGCTATTGACTATTTGTTTCCTCACTGAAGTTCCAACAATGCTTCTAATTAACACTGATTTTTGCTGTCCTATTGGTATGGTTGCTCCTCCCTAGGGATCTTGCTTCTGACTGGTTTCAACAGCCAAATAATGTGCCTACCACAGTGAAGACCTTCTTATGACAGAGATTTTTCTAACTCTCTTAAAAACAGTTCTGTGATTCTTTAATGACAATAGTAAGACCATCTGCAAATACAGCCTGAGAGAGGGAATATATGACTTCTTAACACTAGATGTAAAGTGGTGTAAGTGTGATTTCAGAACAATTCCCTCAAAACTAGAAAATATTATAAGCATATGAAATTGAAACGAGTAATTTTACAAATTAGTCAATTCCTTACAGCACTCAGAGAAGACCAGCCAAGGTTAAACTTTTGTAAGATTTAGAGTGGAGGTGAGTATTATTTCACAGAGTTGGCTACCCTACCTGTAAGAATGTAAGAGAATCAAATTGGAAGACACATTTATCTGAATCTGTCAAAAAACGCAGATGAAAAAAAAAGAAAGAAAACCAGCTTCCTCATTTGATTACTTCAGCTCTCAATTTTCTGAAATTAACAGCTCTATTGTGTACAACATCATCTCAGATTTTGAGTGAGAATCTACTTCTGCTCTAATTAGCTGGGTTTTAGTTAAACATATTATGTCTTTTAACTTGAAATTTCTGACATACAGACTAGCAGGAATTATTTCTCTAGGGTTTTTTAAACGTAACAATTAGTCTTTGTAATCACAGTCTTTATGCTCTAATCTATACTATGCAAACCATCAAATAGTACAGCTGCACTTTTAGGGTTTTATGCTATTTAATATATACTCTCCCCCTCCCCCAAAAGAGATTCTAAGAAATCTTAATAGAAGGGTGTTAATCCAGACTGGAGTAGGCACAATCCTATCCCTATACATATCTACATACCTGGAAGAAATGATGGCTTTCAAACTAGAATGACAGACAAAGACATTGGAACAAACAGTGATGTAGGAACACTCAGAATACTGGATCCTGATTGATGAACCAGGGCCCAAACAGGTAATGAGCTATCTCTGTATTTCAGAGTAAAATATTTTCTAGTGATTTATTGTTCTTTCCGTTTAGTGTTCAAGTTCTCCAAGAAGGCCTTATGAATGAATTCTTCCAAAGAATACTGCATTTCAGGACCAACTTTTCCTGTCTTCACCAACAGACACTAAAGATCAATTTCCCTTTCATGTTATGAAAAGCGATGCTTACACTGAAATGCTTTTTTCTATTAAAAAGACCATAAAAAGAAGTTAAAAGTTCAGTGCCATCTCAAAATGTGCTAGCTGTTGTTTGAATTATCAAACTGCCAGGTTTTTGAAGGAGCTTTTAATAGTTCATAAGTATTGCTAGTTTGGCCTTGTATGCAATTCAAGGAGAAATATAGAGCACAAAAGAGCACAGCACACTTAGTACAACTTTAAGCAAAAGTCTAAAATCCTCTCCTTCACCGTGACAGCCTGCTGATGAGAGATTACTTCCCAAGATCATTACTGGAAATAAGTTCCCTAGTAAAAATTAATCTATTGATGTCCACATAGCACAAGATTTCAATTATTCATCTGACTTATTTATTACCTAATATGTGTAGGGTCATTTAGTCATTTTGCTGTCCTTCCTTAAAGAAGTATGTTTTTCTTGGCACATCAAAAGAAATAATAGTTTAATACACTTCAGCATCATATTTAGGATGCAGCATTAAAAAAACGTAATCATTATTTATTTCCTATCCACTGGACAAATTAAGTAAACAACTGCATACAGTGTTTTCTACAACTTGCTGAGGTTTGTGAACTACTAAAAAAAACAATGCTTAACGTACTGGGAAGACTAGATGAGTGCAGTTCCTTCAATTACAGTACTGTAAACTCTAAAAAGTTTGCTCTTCAGTACTTTATGATATTTACCAAAGTCTTACAGCTGTTGGGTCTCCCACTGTATTAGTTTGTCATCAGGAAATGAAGAATGTCAAGGTCCATACAGGAAAGTTGCATGAACAAAATTTACTCATTTTGCTGCTTCAACTTCAAGGTAAGAAGAATGCCATTTTGGCCCTGACTTCTGCCCCAGAGAGAAGATGAGTCTCATATGAGCCCACTTTTCTCATCCTTATCCTTGTCATACTAAACTAGTATTAGACTAAAAAGTAATAGTTGTAAAATACCATTTTTAAGGAAATTTGACTCTGACTCTATCCTCTCTAGTAATACAGGTTATTAGCCTGCACCTCTAACCTTGGGTAGCAGGGCCTCTAACCAGTCAAATACAAGTCTTAACTTTATCTTCAAGATTTGAAGCCACAGCAAGGATGATAAAGATAAAATATTTTTCCCATCAGTCTGTAATGAGAGTAAAAGATTTAGAGCAAAGAGTCCTATACTGTTGGCATGTCTGTCTTAAATCATCATACAGATTGATACCATCAGCACTGTGAGTTATAATTTACATTTACTAAAAAATGGAAGGCTGGGAGTTTTTTTCATATATCAGTACAGATAAATTTCATATCCACATCTGCTAAGATTAGAGGGAGTGAAAAAGCATGCTGCTTCACAAAATGTTTCCATTTAACAAGCACTGTAAATGGGTGTGCTGATTTTGGCTGGGATAGAGTTAATTTTCCTCATAGTAGCTTATATTGGGCTATGTTTTGGATTTGTGCTGGAAACAGTGTTGAGAACATACAGACGTTTTAGCTATCGCTGAGCAGTGCTTACAGAGTTAAGGTCTTTCTGTTCCTCATACCACCCCACCAGTGAGGAGGCTGGGGGTGCACAAGGACTGTGGGGAGGGGACACAACCAGGACAGCTGACCTCAATTGACCAAAGGGATATTCCACATCATACAGCATCATGCTCAGCATGCAAAACTGGGAGAAGAAGAAGGAAGGGGAGCCATTCAGAATTATGGCATTTGTGTTCCTAAGTAACCGTTATGCATGATGGAGCCCTGCTTTCGTGGAGATGACTGAACACCTGCCTGCTAATGGGAAGTGGTGAATTAATTCCCTGTTTTGCTTTTTGTTTTTGCTTGCGTATGTGACTTTTGCTTTACCTATTAAGCTGTCTTTATTTCAACCCATGAGTTTTCTCACTTTTACTTTCAATTTTCTCACCCATCTCAATGCGGGTGGGGAGTGAGCTAGCAGCTGTGTGGTGCTTAGGTGCTGGCTGGGGTTAAATCATGACAATGTGGCCCTTTCCACAGACAGACACACAATTAGTATATTTTTGTATTTGTCCCAGTTAGAAGATCTAGGCTTCTTCCATCTTTCTTTTATTTATTCTAGTTTTTGTTTTGTCTTGTCCCTCTCTCTTCCCCCTCACCTCCCCCTCCCCCCAAGTCCTTACTCACTTTCCTGTATCCTTCCAGAATATAACATGGTTTGCATACTTTTGAGCTGCACAGTTTATCTGCAGGATTGACCATTAGCTCAGAAATACCTACTGCTTTTGGGGATGGTTTTTTTAAGTTCTGTATTAAGTAATTTCCATCTCTATTAAAGGATGTTCTAGCTGTCCTTTTCACCAAGGCTGTTTTTTTTCCCCCTCCTTGTTTGAGGTTAAAAAGCATGGATTGATCAGAGGACAGCAGTTATGCACGAGAGATTGCTCTATATTAAATTAGAAAGTTTCTCATGTCTTGCATTCTTGTATATGAAATTTACAGGTTTCAAAAATAAAAAATTCAATTTTATGTTATTTCAGTAATAAAAATGGTACATGCGTAAAAGTTCTGTATACATGTTCATCTGAAAAGATGTATTTAACTCACTCTGTCCCAGGTACCATTTTTCAGTGTGTCAAAACAACTATCACATGGTCTATACTAAGGTCAGGTTTGTTACTTGGTATTTAGCCATTAGTGTTTCAATAAGCAAGTATAAAAATGGATGTGAAATGATTAAAATTCAACTGAGGATTTTAACCCCCTTTTTCACATAAATACAATTCAGACAACATCAGATAAAATTCTACAAGTGACAATGTTAAGTTGATAAAAAAAAAATAAAAATCAGAAGTTGAGAGTCTAAGACCACAATGAAACTTCTTTATACACCTATTTTAGCTGATGTAACCTCAGTCAGCAAATGCTGGTAAATACGCTCTAGTTTACAAATTTGTGGTTTTGTTTAAGAGTATGACAGTAGCAAGCAAATATATATATAACTAGATTCGGACATACACATCCTACTTCCACTGTCACTTGATATTTTTATTTTAAGGACAACAAAGCATTAGATTCTATGAATTTTGCTTTCAGGTCTCCTCAATGGTTTCATACCTTTCCAATTTTCTAAATTATTTGAGTTTTAAGAGCAGTGATTTGTACAGTAACCTTTATTTTGATCTCACTTGCAACATTTTTGCTGTTCAACTTTAAAGGGTCTAATTTTACTCTTAAAATCCCCTTATATCACTTAGGCCACATTAATTTTGATTGTACACAATTTGTATGCAAAAACCTTTTACATGGAAAGAATGAGAGAGAGCTACAGCATAAATAAGAATCATAGACTTCTGTAGGGATTACTCCCAGTGATGCTTATTTTATGCAGATATAGAAATACTATCAGGCCAGTATCAGGTGACTTGGTATCAGACACTTCAGATTAGTGACCTTGCATTAGAAAGAAAACTGTAGAACCATTTTCTTAAAAACCAAAACCAAACCAGAAATAGTGACACAGAAAGAAGAAACACATTTTTTAACAAAGAGGCAATGAATTTTAACAGAGCAGCTGGCCTTTCTTGACATGAATGTTGGAGATCCATGTTTGAACAGTTTAAGAGGCAGCCTTGCAGCTTTGATAACAATAGGGGTCTGCCAGACTGAGTCATGGCAATTATCCATACACAATCAGTTACTTTTCAACTCTGCTACAAGTCGTGGGCATACATGTTTGAGCACTTTGCTTCCTGCTCTCTTCTCTCCTCTAAACCAATGTTTAATTAATGGTTCAAATCTTTTATATTTGCTGTGCTATACAGAAATAGGCTTTATAAAATATCCTGCACTATAGAACTTGGATTACAAGGACCATATAATTTTAAAAATTAAACATCTGCTTTGGGAATATACTTCCTCACATATAAACTAGAGCTTTCTGAGCCACTGGGAATACTCACATCTCTGAAAGCCAAAATGAACACTGATAAACCTTCAAGGTTTGCCAGGTCTGCAGGGCTCCCAGTCTGAACAGATGGATTGGTTGGTACAATTTAAGAGTCTTGTTGTTTTGGTTTTTTTTGCCCTTAAAGAGAAAAAAAACCCCAAGCCTAGCATACCCCCTACCTTGTAAACAAGCCTCCAAGCACAGAAAACAAACAAAATGAAAAATATTTAATGGCCCCCTGTTCTGTTTCATTATTTACACCCCTCACATGTACTTCCCCAGCTGAGTAATGCTCTTTGATGATTATATCTCCAAAGAACATTGCTGTGGTCACATAATATGCTGTAGAACCATAGATAATCAATCAAAAGAAGAGAAACAGAGAAAGCAACTTTCTAACTTTTTTTAAAACTGGTTTAGTTCTTAGGAAAATGCCAAATTGACAGCTTTGAGATTGAAATAATCTTTTCAAAAGATGAATAGGAAAACTGCAAATTATACATTTTTAAATCAATGCATTTTCCCCATGAAGGGATCACTTTTATAAGCTGAAGATGTCTGTCTCCATAGTCCAGTCACTCAAGGACCCCATATGTTCCTTGATTTCTAGCACCTCTGGTAGTGCTTTTGTTATATTGACATTAGCAAAATGGGAGTTTTGGGATTACAGACATCACCAATTCATTTCATATACTGTAAAAACACATACCTTGTAGGCTTACTGCATGAAACATATGAATCATAATGATTATTCAACCTGATAACAATTTAAGTGTGAGAATAAAAATAAATACCAAAAGAAATTTACAGTGATGCTTCACACTTGAATAGAGTAACTTAGTAGTCACTATTGTCACTAAGACAACTTACTGAGTTTCATTTAATGAGCATTCTTTTGAATATTTGTACTGTTATCAACCCCCAAATTATGATCTTTTTCTTTCTTTTCTCCACTCCACCCCTTTAACTGTATTTTGGTCTTCATCTTGTCATGAAGACCCAGACCACAGCTGCAGCTGTTCCACAATCCAAAGTCAAAGTGGTATATTAATAAAGATGGACTTCTCCAAAGTTTGACTTGGTTTTAACTTTTCCCAATTATTAACAAGCAAGTTATCCTTTTGGATGAATTCAGCCCTTTGGAGCCTCATGGGCGATGTTGATTTGGGGCAGTGTTACTTGTCAAACTCGCTATTGGAAGCCAAAGGTCACTAACAGTCTAGATCTGTCAAAGTATGTTACAGAATTAATGCTCATATAGAAGAGCACAATTAAGGGCTTGACAAAATTTGTTTTCATCCCATAGGCTTATCTCAAGGAATCCCATAGGCCTTATTTGTTTTTCAACAGGGATACCACAGATGTCTGTTGTCCTACAACTATCCAGTGATAACTACACATTTGAACACAAGGCTGTATGAACACGGTATCATAGTTCGTTTATGTTTGCAGGCTAGAAATGTGTTCATCTCTATTATTGCTGATTTCACAGGACACATACTGATGTCAAATCACAACTAGTGCTTAAATTAAAAAGCAATCACCCCTCCTCAGTACCATTTCTTTCATACGACAGAGAACAGCATTCTGCAGGGAAGGGAACTAGCATCAAGCTATGCTGCATGGAGAATCTGACAGAGCTTCATTTTTAATTTTATGAAGTTGTATTTGTGACTCAGTTTGCCTATTTAATCTTATAAAATGGTCATCTGTGGGGTCAGCTTCCTTCCAGAGAGTTTTTAAAAAGGGAAGCTAGCATCTCTGATAGTCACAGAAATGTCATGATGTTTCAATGCTTTTGTACACACAATAAAGTAGATATTGTACAGAGCATAGGCAAAGCAACTAAACCTTTTATGTTGGGTTGACCTATCAATGGATCTTAAATGTGAGTAGGATAAGCAAAAGCATTGGTTATCTAATTAGTATGATTAGGGAATCACTAGACAAAACAAAATGGAAATTATAAATTTGGATAGAGCTTATGTTTAGAGAAGGCAAGTGGAAGAAAAGAAAAATATTAAGCTCTTTAAAGAAATATGATTTTAAATGCAAAATTCTCAAGAAAAGATGGAAACCTGAGTAGGAAACTTTACTATTAGGTGTTCATTACTTTCATGATATGTCTTTATTGGTTATACAAAATAAAGTGAAACATTTTTTTATAAGTTTTCTGGAACTTACCCAAAGCTCACATCTCTCCCTTTTTCCACTAACATCTCTGAAGAAGTGTGCTGTAAAATCAGAGTGATCACAGAGCTTGTTAGCTCTGGAAAGTCTCTGTTAAATTACCCAGGAAGTGCTAGAGAAGGCTGGATTGCACTCAGATGTCAGAAAAACAACCCAACAAACAACAAACCAGCTTTGCAGGACCGAGTACCTCAGCAGACAGAGTACATGTATGACAATCAGTGTACCAGAGAAGTAAAAATTGAAAATTGATAACTAGAACCTGCAGGGTTCCAGTGTACCTTAAAACACCAGGTTCAATGTGATGAAATGTGAAAGAGTGTTTGGGTGAATGTCAACCGTATTACACTTATATGTAGGCTACTCAGCTTGTGTGGCATTGTCAGTGGGCATGCTATAGATCTTTCCAGATCAGTTATCTGTAAGAAATATAACAAAACCTGAGCAGAGTTGTGTGCCTACTTCCGTTTTCAAAATCTGTTTTTACAGTACGTGAATATCAATAATTTTGTATCTATTATTTTTGTGCCAGCTTTTTTTTCTTTTTTCTCTCTTTTAAGGACAAAATGATTCTATGCTGCCTTTATTTCATTTCATTATGTCTTGTCATACAAGTTTCCTTCCTTTTGAATCAAGTATTTCAAATTATTAGAAGAAACAATTTCAAACCACTGTTATGCACAATCAAACAATACATATGTGTTTTGGGCGATGTGTGGTATGTAAATACTAAAACTATTTATGATATTTATGAGAAATACTGTTCCTAGAATTAGAAAGTGACATGCTGTTATGGTTTTCATATAAAGGAGTAATAAAAACAAAACCAAACCCCATTTGGCATAAGAAAAGCTGGTGCATTACAACAGGCACACAGGAATGTAATCCACAGTAAATCCTACAGAATATAGCTTGAGTGCTGTAGAGGCACTCAAGCAACATATCACCAGGGTCAGACTTAAACAGACAAAACTTGTCTTGGCCCATGGCTGCTCAGATTGTGGCTTTTGATTGAATCTGTAGCATTCAGATAAAAGGCTCTAGTGGCATATGTTTTCCACTTGAAGAAGTTTTTTTTTTTGAGTTATTAAGAACTCCTGAGGGACATGAGTAAAATATGGCAACACATGCAGTACAATTTACAGTGTAACTTTAATTCAGGTTAAAAAAAATCCAGAAAGCAAACTTGAAAACTTCTTGAGATGCCCAGTGCTTTGGTGTTCAAAATGGTAAGTAACTGATATATATACATATATCTCTGTACACACACAACATATATATATATATATGTTGTATAACATAACTCTTGTAAGTTCAGTCATAAATGCAAACTCTGGTGTGTCCAAATTGTCAATGTGTCAAAACAAAGGAAAGCTTTTAACATTACATCATTTTCACAACATGCAGCTTTTAAGAAATAGTATTTTGCCTACGCAACTTTGCTTTACTCTTATCTTTCTTTTTCTGAGCTAACCAATACTATCACTTCTTTCAAGGGGTAAATTTCATTGTAGTCAGATTCTCATTTGCTTTAAACTCAGTATATATAAATTTAGTTGTGGCTTTATTTTTATCCATGCCTTTTGAGCTTTCTGCTCTGTTATTCCACCAAGTATTTAATCTTCATATTTTGCCTTATTAATAGAAATGGTAATGGAACTGTTGTGTAGTAGTTTTCTACTGGTAGAAACGTGCCAAAAAAAAAAACCCAAAACAAACCAATCATAAAGCCACAGAAAAAAGTGAATGAGCATTTTCTCTTTTTTGCTACCACCCCATAATAATCAGGTTTTATATGTTGCTGCTATGCACATCATGCCTCTGCAGAACCAGCACTAAGCAAAACATCTAATCTTGTAGTTGTTTACAACTGTTAGATTCTGTGTTTCAGCTGCTTCACTGAATGATTCCCACTAAGGATGCCAACTGAATCAAGTCAGTAAATAATCATATATTTAGTATTCTTGCGTGAAGATTGTTTGTCTGCCAAGTGGTAGCCGGTCATAAGAACAAACTTAACCAACTCCTGTCTTTAACAGACTTGTGGTTCTAGGTGTTATCTTCAGGTGCATGTCTGGTTTACATCTACTTACATTTACATCTATACATTTACTATTTGAATTGGTAATGCTTGATTGAAAGCCTGCACTAAGCCTGCTCCCCTCCCCCACATTCTTGGCTGCAATCCCAAGAACTGTGCTCTCCTTGCCTCATTATCTGTTTTTGTTGTTTCATTATCATTTTTTCCTTCAAGAGTGGAAAAGGTTAATGCAAGACCACCTCTCCTGATTATATGTGTCAGGCTACCCTACAAATGATGTGCTGAAGACGTGGAATAGCACCTCTGTACCTTCTGGTCCCAGACCTTTTTAATCTGGTCTGACATAACCCCTTGGGTAGGGATCAAGAACAGATATGGGAAAGAAAAAGCCATGAAATATGTATGGGCACAGGCTAAAAATTGTGATAGAAAGTTACATTCTTCACAACTTTGTTTTGATGCATTTAGGTAAGATTAAAACATTTCAGCTTGCTATGGAACTCTACAGTTTGTAATAAATTGAATGACAGGTTTTTTGGGTTTTTTTGTATTAAAATTTAACAGATATTGGAATAAATTCCATCTGGTCTTATGCTTTTAGTTTCTATTTAATCGTTCAGGTTTTTTTTCAGAAGGACATCATGTGTTGGTTAAGCCTAAGGCCTGTAAACTAGAGAGGATGTGACAGCTATGACAAGCCATGTAAAAGGGGCAATATCGTGAATTCTGAAATAATTTTGTGCTTAGTTTTGAGGAAATTAATATTTGCTTGCACCTACTCTTTTGTTCCTTAAAAAATAATTAAAATTGTGCAAAAGTTATTTAAACAAATATCATATTTCAAAATTAATAAAATGTTAGAAATGTACTTTTTCACCCATCTGTTTTGCAGACCAAACTCTTTATTCTGTTTGTATTTGCTTTTACTTAAAGTTTTGAAGGTAGCATTGTCAATATGTCCAGCTGAATAGTGTAGTTTCCACAAATCTCAAATAAGGAGTACCTTTAGAGTACTTCACAGTCAATAGTTCAATGAACGAATAAAAACAATCTGTGTACTAGAAGCAACAATCTCATTCCCTTACTAAATTCACAGGCAAGACACACTGCACCCTGAAACATTTCCATGGAGCAGTGCAGAAGCATTTACCTTCTCAATTGCCTCGATTAGTGGAAGAAGCACATACTCTTTTACCATGATTTCTCTTGACAAACTTTGCTTGTCAATATATTGTGACAGGATTATTTATTCTCTGGAGGTACTTGTCTTGGCCTTGACTAACTTCTCTATGGCTTAAGTTAGGTTAAATAAGTCTTACCTTTCAATATACAAAGAAAGTGAGATCAGGAGACCTACATGGGATCCCAAATTTGTTGCAGATATATTATGCGATCTTGATTTGATATGATGTTGTCTCCAGGAGTAAAATCAGTAAGCTAGCAAAATGGGGACAATCATACCCATCTAACATTCTGGATTCCAGTAGGAAATAAATCAATATTGTGTGAAAATAGTAACATGCTATCAAAAACAGTGTAGGATGTTGAAATAAAACTAATGGTTATTTAAAAATGAATGCTTATAAAACTCTATGAGATATTCTTATGGAGGTAAACTAAGGATTCTTATTTGAAGCACACTGTTAGAGACCAATAACAAATGGTAACTAGCAGCACTTTGCAAAAAACTCACTCATACCAACTTGCCTAGTGCAAAAAGCTTCCTTCTAATGGACAAGGAGTTTTTCAAAGCATCACTTAAACATGATTCACATTACATAAAAAGCATTTGAGGGTTTTTGGTTTTTTTTTGCTTTTATTGGTGTTACTTAAGCAAAAAGAAATTGTTGCTATTAAGGGGGAATGGAAGATTAAAAGATTAAATCAGCCCTCTGCACAAGATTATCACAACAAAATGATTTATAATAGCCAAATGGGAAAAAACATTTTTTTTCTTAACCTTTCTGATTATATATATAGTGTGGAGAGTTAATATTTTTTAAAGTCTTTATTCCTTCAGGCTAATGACTTAAGATTCCAGTGCTTGTAACCAGAGATGCAGCTATGATCAATTATTTAAAATGCCTTCCTCTTCTCTTCCACCAACCCTTTTTTTGGTAGAATTCACCGCAGCACTAACTCAGACCCTGCTGGTACAAATCAGTTTTCACAGGGAGGAGGTTGCTTGCCACTGGATGTGCTTGCCCATCTGCACTTTTCCAGTCTAAATATTTTCTGCAATTCTCCTTTGGCGCTTCTAGCAAATGTTTTATTTCCTTCTATGTTAAATGCATTTGTGGTGTTGCCAGTTCATCCCTCAATCTGTATTTCACAAACTGGTATACTGACCAGATGTCACTACTTCATTATGAGGAATTTTAATTCTCTACCTGTTTAAATTATGAAACTTGTAGCAGCAGCCAATTTTTGGCATTAAAAAGCAGCCATTGATGAGTACTGAGCTCCTAGAGTACCCCACCATTTTAAATTTCCTAGAGTCATAAAGCAAAATAGGGAACTTGCTCTGACAACCCTCATTTCCAGGAGCCTGCTGCTGCTGGGAAGGGTTAGCTGCAAGAATTTCAGGGGAAATGGATGTGAGAGAGTACATAGCCTGGAGGTAGGTATGTGGGAAGAGGTGTGGAAATGTGGGTGGACTAGCAACTTGTTAAGAGTTTGGTGGGAGAAAGGGAGCAGTATTTCTACTACCATATGCAAGGATAATTGAATAAAAAATTTCATATCGTGCAAGAAGTGAAATGAGAGAATGTAGGAATTGAATTTGCTGCATTCTCTGTTTCAAATTCAATCAGCAATTATCTCTTTATATAGCCATAGAACCAAGAGAAATTAGAGATGAGATGATCACCCATCATTCAAATGAGGAAGCATAAGGTGTTTTTGTTGGTTGTAGGGTTTGTTTTGGTTTGGGTTTTTTTGTTTCTGTGCTTTTGGTTTGGTTTTTTTTTCAAAAGCTCTTATACTCCTACATAGAAATCTAAGAGTTAAAAGGAGATACAGCTGTTACTCTAAAGGTAATAAGCTAGCATGTTCTATATAATGCATACAGCATCCTTCACATTTACAGTGTATTATTGACTGAGCACCTTTGTATTTTTTTCTCTTCTAATTGTCTGCAAGCAATGCATAGGACCAGAACAACAGATCCCCTAATCTTAATAAAATAATGCCCAGCGTATGGAAAACATTGTTTGTTATTAGGATATGTAACATAATATTCGTATTCAAGTTCCATGTCTAATTATATTTCAGAAGACTTAAAAACATTGACATTTACATTCCTTAGTGAGGAATACCCAGTTTGAAATTTTACCACAAAAGCTAATGACCCTATTAACTCTAATTTGTTTACTCACCAGTCTGGAACATTTTCTTCCACAGGTACCTCTTTGATGTTCAAAATTAAGCTTCCTAGAGGCTTGAGAAATTAAATGCTAAAGGAGGTCAATTATCCAACAGTTGCCTTAAAGATAAGGGCTGCTCCTCCCACATTGTTTTAAAATGATTTTTTCTGATGAACACAAAACCATGATTGCTTAACACATCAGGCTCTCCCACAGGTTTGCTAGGGCATAATAGGCAGTTCTAAGTTTGGCCATTTAGAAGAGTGCCTAATTATATCAGGCAATATAAATACATGATTTTTTTTTTTTTTTTTAACTGGGATTTACTCTTTAATCAAAGTGAAAATGTAATTAATTATTATTTCATAGTCTGTATTTTTTAGTCTGGAATTTGCATAATATTTGAAATATGACCTCCAGCAGCTCCTGGTTAGCATGAGCTGCTTGTTATGGCAAGTGTAATTTCTGTATGTATTCAGAACCTACTTAGTCCTAGGCTTACATTTATTCTTTGCTCTACTAGTATTGTCCATAACTACAGTACATACACTCTCCAAACTTAAAGATGTAATAATTTCATTTGCAAGAAAACATGACAAAAAGGGGCCTGTTTTTCAGCTACAGTGTAAATGAAAAAAGTAAGTTTGTGATAGTCAGCTCAGCTTATTTTACAATTATGACTCTTAAACTCTGCGACAGTACATCAAAAGGGATGGGGGCATGATTTCAAGCCCTGTAGACAGCAGTGGATTTTTGTTTCCTAAGACGTTCCCCTGAATGAAACACTGGCTCCCTCTGAACTGACAACTGAACATGAATCCAGAGATTACCACTAATCAGCTCTTGCTAGATACAAGACGTGAAATCTGGTGCCTCATACAAAGAGAGAAAAACTATTCCCAGCACAGGGCAGATGCTGAGGGATATCAGCATGATTGTAGTCCTTACATGTATCAGCTGCAAGTGGAAAGGCAATAACAACTTTCTGCAATATGGAGCAGGCTCCTTAACAGGAGCATCAAGCATCTTGAAAACCAGAAACCTTCAGGAAGTTTCTTCTGGCATTCAGAAAAACGTTGCTCATCTAAAATTCAGAGCTATGGATAAATCCATTAAAAACCAAAACAAACAAACAAAAGATACCCCAAACAGATCCTTAGAAGATTTCAGAAGATGTCTATACTTTTTCCAACAAAAATTCTCTGTGTTTAAAGAGCCTCAAGAGGTACCAGATGGCTAGTAGTCCCATTTTTTATCTTTGTGAAAGAGCATCCAGAATGTTCATCCTTAATTTGGTTCAGAGTTTTCTGGTTGATGGGAGGACTCAGCTCTTCCATCATATTTTGATGAAAAGAATATTTATCATCTGACAATATCATGCGTTGGTGGGCATGGAGAATCATATCACTTTCTCTTGTCAGAAAAGTTATGAATCCAAATCCAGCTACAACTAGTGGGTGAATGACGTCCTTCTGAAAATGTTAAGCAAATTCTTGAAAATCAAGCATGAAACTGAACTGCAAATAAGGCAACATAAGATTAAGGAATTCTGAGAAGCCCTTCAGCTCTCATACAGCAGCTGGTGGTTGTGAGAAAGAAACCAGCTCTCTGGAATATCACAGTGTTATAAGGAATGATGTGGGTTGCATTTATTCCATCCTAGAAACTGCTGAAACTAGTAGGACAGGTGCGTTTTCTGTATTAGATAGTCTTTCTTATAAAAAAAAAAAATCATTTGTGATAAAATACATAGCTGAAGAAAAAAGGGCTATATAAAATATTAATAACACATGGGAGATCCCTAGGCAGTTTTTCGGATTTGCGATGCAATGACTGTTCCCAAGAAAATGGAACTTTGGGTTGACTTCAAAATTTGTTTTCAAATCCTACATACATTGGCAGTGCAGTGAACTTCTGAATACAAAAATTTTAAGGTCTATGAAACCTGTTAGCCTTGTGAGAACAATGAGAACAGATTAAAGGTTTTCTCTGTATGAATGGTGCAGTGAAAAAAAAACTACTTCCTTGCTTGGTCTTCATAAAGGTAATACTTGTTGTTAGAACAGAGGTTTATGGCTTTCTAAAACAGAGATATCTCACTTTTCATTGAGCTCCAATTTTACTTGTGTAATGACAATGTGAACAAATAAAAAATAGTAATAGTTTGACTAATTCCATACCAAGTAGAAGATCAAGTACAACAGCGTGTTAGAATATTGACAATAGAACCAAAATATAAGGGTAATGTGAGGTGAACATCCACAGCATTTATTTGGAATTCAGTGAGAAGTTATTTTCATTCCAGATTGGGTACCTTCTGCTTCTTAGAAAACCCTGAACTAGGAGTGCTTTGAAGTGTGACTATCAGAAGTACAAAATCTCTAGAAACTTCAATATGGTGTGTTTCCTACTGCTTAGATTAAGCCCAACAACATCTTTACATCTTGGCGGTTCTGAAGTCATACTTTTATATGCCTACCTGTGTAATCTAGAATATGCCAGAGCATAAAGTGTAAATGGGAAAACAACCTGAGAGAATAACATATAGAAAATTTGACTTTGTTTTTCTCTAGTTTCAGTTTAGTTCTTCTTTCTTTCAGTATGAACGAAACAGCTTTGTAGCATTCCATCTTGTACTGGAAATCTTATAACTAAATATGTCCAATAAGTAAATATGTCCTATATGTCCTAAATATGCCCATTATTTATATAATATATAAATATAGACTTATAAACTCCAGAATAGTAACAACTTGTCTGTAATATATTATTCAGAGAGTGAGAAAGTAAACTAATAATTTGCTGGAGAAATAAAGAAAAACTGTTGTATTCCTTTGCAGTTCTGGAAACTTTGAAATGCCACAGTTTTATAATATCCACTTGGTTTCAAGGAAGTTGTGACAATCATAAACACTTCAGATTGATGCAGACTCCCTAAGATCATAGCTGTTGAAAAGGGCTCCCTGCCCTTTTCAAAGTACTAACATATATTTTACAATTGTGGTTATGTTTCATTGTTTCCTCTTCACTCCGGTATGTAAAAGTACTCTGTGTAAGTCATTCTGTAAGTTTTCCTCCCCTATATGTTTAGCCCACGTTTGCTGCATAAGGTACAACAGACCCATTGGTGATATTT
>JANHGB010014411.1:13183-60651 GCA_026283785.1 Coracopsis vasa | reverse complement strand
GCCATTTGTGTCCCACAACCTGCCCTTTTCTTAATCCTTCCCTCCATCAACATATTATTAACCCAAAGGTTAATGCCATGGGCTTCTGCTGTTCCAGGGACCGGATTTACAGGGAATGTTCCATTTTGTACTTTCTTCCTAAATTTTAACCCTGTCAACCCTTAAGCTAAGAACACTAAAACCACATTTCCTTTAACGTATTTAAAAACCATGTTAGTAATTCAGCCTTCCATGCTTTCAGTAAGTACTAAGACTCCTGCCTGTGGAGTTCCTCTGTGTAATTTAAGTGTGCTGATCATCTACTCATTTCACAAAGCATTTCAGTCATGTAAGATTAAACCATGAAGACAGATGCATCTTTGGTGTGATGTTTCTAAACAATGGATACCTTATTTAAATGTCATGGGCAGAATAACAAGAAATAAAAGAAAGCTATTCATAGCACTCTGCAACATTAAAGTCATGCATTTCAAAAAGGCAAACTGTTGCCTGTGGACAAGTTTGCAGGCTCATGATTATCTGCTGCTCCAGGACTGTTAAATCTCATTCCAGCTCCTGCATTTACAACAGACCAGCTATTTCACTGTCTTGTATCTCTTTGCCACCTCTTCCATCTCAAAAAGGGATAGTGAAACAAAAGAGGTAGCAACAAGAAATTACAGGCTAACTCACAGCCTCCCTGCCAAGGGGAGACTGATTCTTCCATTGTTCTGGAATTCTGTTCCCATTTGCTAAGATATTTAATAAATGTTGCCATCTGAACACAACTCCCAAGCCTCAGATAGAAAAGCAATTGCTGTGATACCTTGAGAGAAAGGTTAGTATAAATCAAGTGGCCTGTAAGCATCTGGCAGAATGGCTAAGTAAAGAGAACACTATTAACAGCCTGTGCTTGTAGAGCAAATAAAGAGCTATTAAACCTCCCCATACAATTTTGCTGTGCTCTATCACATGTGGTTTAGCTGAAATAGGTCCTTATCAGTTTTGGTTTTCATCTTATCCTCTGGCTGTGGTTTCAGCAGAACCTGGACTCAGCATGACCACACTTAGGCCTTGCCAAGTCTTGCTGAGGATGCAGAGCAGCATTAACAACATACAGCAACACATCAGTAATGCAGGCATGTACTCAGAGGTGCTCAGTCTTGATTGTGTAAGGTCCTTTTACAATTTTTAGCCAACTTTGAGTTTCTCATGCAAAACAAACCTGGGTCACAGGTGTACCTTACTCCCATCTGGTTTATGACACCTAGTGTAGAAGACAAAATACAGATGCCCAGTGACACTTCGGATGCACTTTTGGTATATTTAAAATACCTTCACTGAGCTGAAAGATTTGACAGTACCTGTGGGAGACTTGTTCTCTGCTCAAAAGGCAGACAGAGAGCAACTGGGATGCTTGAAGACATCTAGAATAGTACTAGACATTGAACAGTCAGACTTTCACAACAGATTTACAAGCTGGTGTTACAAGGCAGGTAATAGCAGCTTGTGGGCCATTTTCAAAATAACTCCAGTACCTAAAGTACCACTCTGATGATTTCCAGCCACAGAACAAACAACTTAATGCATTAAGATGTGACTTCATGACATTGTTGATCTGAACTTAGTCACAGCCCAATCAGAAAAGACAGTACTAACTCGGAGCCATCGCACTCCATTGACTCCCTACAATAAAGAACTACACGTTCCAGGGAGCCCAGCCATAGTTTCTGGTTTATGTCAACTCGAAGTTTAAGAACCTAATTGACCTGGTGCTTAAAATCCATTTTCCAGGAGTGCCTAAGCCACTAAGAGCTCAAAGCTTAACTGAGAGCCAGGGGACCCAGCAGATCACTTTCCTCCTGCTCCAGCATTGATCCCGAGATTGATACTGAGACTGATTAAGAGTGAACTAGGAATGTCCTCTGGGAAATGAGGACTAGACAGCACAGAAGAAGGATTAGTGTACATTTGACTCTTTAAAGTACTTCTTCATTTAAAATTTCAGAGCCTTGCACACATCTACTTCATTGGTTTTCCCTGTCTTTTTTTTTTCCCCTTTATTTAAGCAAATGAAACAGCTAAAATACAACTTCCCTGCTAACCAGAGATCTGATACCCCAATTAACAGGAAACACACTGACACATTTCATGGTGGCATGAGAAAAAGCAAATACAGCTGCTGAAAAGGAGTGCAGATATAACAGCAACCCCTACCCATGCTGCTGTGCTCTCACATAGGTATCGACACAGAGGCAATAACCAGTGTGGCAGAACACAGAGGCTAAAACTCTGATCCTTAAACCTCTGGGCACATCAACAGTAAGACAGCTTGATAACATATACTGAATGGATGCACATAAATAAATCAGCTCACAAAGAAGACCTGAATCAGTTCTAAGTTCCAAGTTCCAGTTCTAAGTTACAAGTGCTTCTTGGGGGTCAGAATGAAAGAGCTTAAGCTGTTTGGAACTTCATATTTTGAGAGTGAGATGTCCAACACCTCTGGTGCACTATCAGCTTAGATAAAAGTCAGGGTAAAGAATGACACTATTATACTGTGACAAACTATTCCAGCTTGATCTGCTTGATATACCAAGGGAATGAGCTGAACAGGTTAGCTGTCAGCATTTTTCAGTGACCAGTGTTGGATACTCCTTTGGATAATCCTTGATAACATCTTTCAGGGTTGTCCTGCAGAAATATGATCCTCTTTGCTAACTTGTCTTTATATGAAGTGAACCTAGGCTTGGCCAGTCATGGTTGTCCTGAGTTAGTAAAGTATTAGTCAGAGCCAACACCTTTGCAGGCTGGCAATTCTTTGGGAAGGTTCATCTTTGACTCCACCTAGCTTTAAAACAAGACAAGGAGATGGGTGCAGAATAAAGCTGTCCGGTACTCTCAGAATCCACAAAAGGCCCTATTTACATTGTCTCCTTCAATAAGTTGTAATGTGGTTTTACAAGGGAAAGTACCCAGGGAATCTGCTGCACAATTAAGGAATTTCTTAAAGATAACAAGTATTTTATTTTTAGCTTATTGGACTCACCCTGATCAATAACTTTCAAGTGTTAAAATGCAAACAGAAGAGGATCAGCTCTTAGCCTCTGGTGCCTGCAACCTCTTAGCAGAGCCACAACAAGAACTGAAGCTCAAGTTCACGTTGTCACAGCTCAATGCTATTACAGTGGAAACAAGGACGCATTCAGAAGGTAAATGAGACTAGATCTGATCAAAACCCTGTTCACAAAGTCTCATTGTGAATTTCAGCTGACTTACGTTCCTCTTTATGGGCCTGTTCACATACAATTCCTCTCTGAATAACAGCAGGAGTAGTTAAAAATCTTTCTACCCTGAGAGACATGGTTATGTCCACACAAAAGGGTTCTGAGCATTTCTTAAGTGATTTATTTGGGCTTTCTGAAGGTTTGTTAATTCCTAAATGAAAACCCAAGCTTGGATATGCCTGTCTTGAATATAACGCAGTTTTGTACTCAGCACAAAGGCGCTGCAGGCTCTACTGTAAGATGGAACTTTTGCTCACAAGTCTAAGGACCAAAGATACGTTTGTGAAGTACAACGGCAGAGCTAAAAAGAGGGAAGATTGGTTCTATGCATAAGTGCATTTGCTTTCACAGATACAAATTCCACCTTCCAATCTGCTCAAGAGTCAAGAAGCATCCAAGAGGCTTCACTGGGCTCCAAGAGCATCATGAGGGCACCACTGGGTTGTGAGCTACACAAACCCCCACAGAATAACCAAACAATGCACATCATGTCTGCCAACACGGGTGTAGGTTACGAGTGTCATTGCAATCTACCCCTGCTTTGGATTCCTGGAGTACCCAGCAACCTGGCATAACAAACACTGAGACATCCAAAGCAAATGGTCTAGCAAATGTTCAGAGAAACCCTATACCCTACTTACTGGAATGTCCCCCCGGTCAACTCAAGCCTACTTTTTTGGGAGCTGTTAATACCAGTGGGCCTGCCAAAACCTTAAGTCACCTGCAAGTTATACCCCTGTGTACCCCCACAAAAGGGATGACTAAAGCTTTCAGTATGTAGCATCATCCCAAAATTAATCTGGTGGAAGTTACAAAAATCCAGAATTTTCCTACTTGCTGCTTCTTTTTAGCCAATTTGACAATTCCCCCAACCAACATAGCTCTTAATTAGAAAAACCATGATTTTTATATTCCTTAAGAGGGCCTCAACTCTGTATATTTGTGACATGAGCACACCAAAATCACAGGGATTTCTGTGTGCTGTGACACTTCCTGATTTTGTTTGTCCTGGAACATTTCCTGCTTGAGCACCTGTCAAAATGAGATGAGATCAGGTATAATCATCTCTTACCCACAGCAAAGTCAGCTTGGAGCCAAGTGTTACAATATAAAAAACATCCATAAATACGCATCTTTCAGTGAATGAAGATGAAACCTCTGGTGCTTCACTGAAACAAGGGGTTTGTAGTTTGATCTGGTATGCTGTCCAGAAGGTGGTGAGCAACTGCTCGGGGGGCACCCTTGAAGTTTACTAACACTTTCCTCAGGAAGGGGCTGCTCAGAAAGAGCAGTGGATTTATCCTCAGGTAAAGGCAGAAAGCTAATTTCAATTCGTATGGCTGTACTAGGGCTATTCTCAAGATAAATGACTCCTAGGCTGGAGTAAGAATCCCAGGATCTTCCTGATTCTAGCTTGCAGACAAGCAGACAATTCTTTTCAGCTCAGAAAACTGCTTCCCAGCTAATCTATGCCATAAGCTCATCACTCAGCCATTACTGGGTTAACAGTGGTGACAAGAGAGCTGAACTTCCATTGCTGGAAAATGCAGTTTTGCTAGATACAAGTGCTGAGTGTTTCAAGAAATACAGGAAATTGAAAAGCAAAACAAAGACCCAACCCTAACTCTAACCATATAAATTCAGTTAATCACGGCCATCAGAGTAGTGAGTAGATACATTCCTCCATGTACAGTGCATGCACAATGGCTGTCCCAACTGAACCTTAACAGCTGATCTGTGGTTGGAAGTTGTTGAAGAAAGGTTACCCAAAACCTCTTGGTCCAAGAATCAGTAGGAAAGAAGAGTGAGAACAACTCTGCTCCTTCCAGACAAGGTGCTATGGACCACACTTCTAAGCTCCCAAATCTACCTGACATCCCCCATCTATAAGCACAAAAGGTAACTAAAAAGCAATTTAAAGTGTGGGAAATGCTCAACATCAGCATTTGCACAATTAGGAGGCTCATTTAATCAAGCTGTTTAACTATTCATGAGGCCATGCTATGAATTCAGTCCGGAACTAATCTGGCCAATATCTACATGGGTATTTTTTCTTCCCTTTCACTTTCTTTGTTCAAGGCAGATAGATCCTGATCTAATTTACTGTCCTTCCCATAAACACTTCAGCTTATCCCACTGAGGGAGCAGCAAGCCACTCCAGAGGAATGGAGCAGCAGAAAATGCCTTTACACAGCACTGCTGTTGAGTGCTTTGTATTAGGAAACCATGACCTGAACCCTCCAGTTCAGGAATGCTGCCCCACAGTCGGCCAAAAGGGTTGAGCCAAAATAACTTCTTCCCTCATGAATTCTCAAACTCTGCTAAATCCAGAAAGAGTGGGGGGAAAAGGATCAAAACTGGAAACATGAAAGGACAATTCTCCTCCTCCTCCCCTAAAGCAGAGGGCAGAACTTAAAAGCTAGAGGCTTTTCTTTCTAAATACAACGTTTAATAACCAGTATGCATTGCATTGGTATTACAAGTGCCTTTTGTTTACTAAAATGTGATGACCACATAATAAACCCAGTTTTATTGTCCTTTCTAGCCTGCTTCAGTGAGGGGGTGGGGAAAGGACTGCAGTTGAGTTTCCACAGCTCATCCAGAGCTTCAGCTCTGCCTAGTATACCGATAAGGGAGCCAGCCAGCACTGTCCTCAACAGCTGATACTGGGAACTGGGCTCAAGTCATTAAGACTATCAACACAGGGTGAGATGCATCAAGAAAAGAAATGAGACAGAAGGGGAGAGGAAGAAATCTCATAACATAATGAGATGTTTATCTATAAAAAGTTGCCCACTTCAAAGCAGGAAGAGCTTTAACTCCTTACTAAAAAGAAGAGCTTTTAATTAAAAGATCAGTCAAAGATTTTCCACAGTCAAGCAGCCTCAAAGAAACTATGTGTGGAGGAGGCTGAGAGTAATTTCTAAAGTGATTAGTCCATTCTTCAAACTAAACAGGGCTTTATGAAAGTGGCATTTCTCAAGATCTAGGAGATAGGGGTTGTAGAAACCTCCTCAGTCTCTTAAAGCACTGTCTCTTTCCTTCTGACACCTTCACCCTCACCAGCTTTTGCTCTGGAAAAACCTGGAGAAATGCTATCAGAGCTTTGTGCCTCTCATCTTGGCAAGATAGCTTGTAAGCCTAGGACTGATGGATAGTCAAATGGATCATCAGTTTCTACCTTGTTCTCCACAGCATTTCATGAGCATTATCTCTGTGTGCTCATATAGTCTTATTAAAACAGATGTGTATTAAAACACTTTTGCAAAAACCTATACATAGGAAACCATGGAGGTAAAAGGCAAAATTTCCTTTTACCTGTAAAAGGTAAACAGGTCAAAATTAAAAGCCTGTAAGAAAACCATATGGCCTTACAGGTTTTTCTGCTGGATTCAAGAATCCTACTGCCATGTCCCGAGGCAGAAGCTGTGTAGAAGGGAAGTGTCCTCAAAGATTAAGAGTTTGCTCAATAACCCTTTTGTCTTCTGTTTGAAGCAGCCTTTATATTTTGAGACTATATCCTAGTTTAGAAATGGAACAGATCATTGGAAACAATAAAATCATAACTAACCACCATTCATCAAGTTATCCTGAATATTAGTCACCAGTCCATGGCAAGGAAATGCAAAAGAAAGGTTAAGGATAAACTACAGTTCAGTAGGGGAAGGAATAATAGACAGCCAACATAACTATACGATCTAACTGCACCCTCTCCCTAAAGTCCCTTTCCATACATTAATAAATATGACTTCACTGAATTTACTGGTAAAATTCTTACTTGCTTCAGTAGTGTCATGCTTTTACTCATGATATTTATCAGTTCACACCAAAGTATCAATCAGGACAAGAATATGGGAAGAACATAACGCTGCTCACAAGACAGGGACACATTTACTTCGTCTCTAGTATTTTCTATAAGCAATTGAACACATTCCAGTCAAGATACAAAGCCTACATGATTCTTTCATCTTGGTAACAAATGGAAAGATGTATGTCCTTATTTCGGCTAACACATCCCCTGTGCATGCACAGAACTGGACCCCGCAAACTCAAGTTAGCCTTACATTTTCCCAAGGATATATTTTTCCAGTCATCAAAATCAAATTTGCCTTTAAGAGCTTTACATTTAAATTTCACTGTTGATAAAAATACAGAGTTTGTTGGTTGTGTGCTGCACAGACTGATTAAAAGGCCAGAAAACTGCAGTTCTGACATAGTGCTATAGCCTGAGAGAACTGACTGATGAGCACATCACACAGAGTACTCTGCCTCTGAACATGAAATCCAGATCTATTGATGCTTCATTACTGCTCCATGAAATATAATGGATGGAACATTTCAGAGAATATGTGAATGCATCTACTTCAGATCATGGGAAGAAAAAAGTTGATGCATGGAAAAATCTATCAGTGTCTACTCTCAACAAAGATCCTCAGTTTTATATCATACTCAAACTGCTTGGAGATACAGCATCGGAAAGTATCAAAAAGATAATGAAAGCATCAAAGATTTGTCAACCTGCTAGTGGCAGTCTGTGAATCACAAAATCACATTAAGTCCTCTTCAAGCAATACAGTGCCAAAGAAACCAAGATACCTACTTTGCTTCAGTTTTACAACTTCATGTTGTTCTGAAAGCTACAATCCCAATGGAAATCAGATTTTCTGAAGAGCAAATTAATAAAATAGAGGAGGAATTGGAAAGCAAAAAAAAAATCAGAAATTACTCTGCTGAAATAGTAGAAGCAGCTCCAAAACACAGGACTGCTTCTGAATAAACTCCTGAATACCTCCAGGCCTCTGGGAGGTTTCAGTGAGAAGACCAAGGTGCAATACTTGCTCAAATTTCTTTGGCTAGCTTTATAACTTTTAAGATCTCCAAGAGCCAAATACAAAAGAAGTAAGCTTTACTTTTCCTCCAAGGCCAGCACTATTCCCTCCTCCCTTCACCCTTTCCCCTCATTTGAGTCATTTAATGCTGTGTCAGAACCAACAATCACAACCATCCACTGGCTGTTTCCTTATCACACAACCAGCACTAGGGCAAAAGCAGAGCACTAAAGACAGGAGAAGCTTTTGCTGAGCAGCCCATTCAGTCAGATTCCCAGCAGAAGCTCCCTGCCCTCATCCAAGACTGGCTTTAATTTTCATCAGCAAAACAATCTAACACTAAACAAAATGCATAAACCACATCCTGCTGCCTGCCATGCCCTGAAAGTTCTTGTAAAAGCTTTGGTCCTGCCCACAGGGAAAGTACTCCCACTCAGCACATCCAGCCAATGCTGAAAACTGTTGTCAAGACCCCTGCCTTAGCACAGAACTTACTGATATTATTTGAACATTCATTTGTCTCTCATCTTGCAATCAGGGGACCTCAGATTATCACTTAACTCTGCCTCAAACAGATAATTTTGGAGGCTGCAAGTTAGTCATTCTCATGACTAAATTCCTCTAAGAAGCCATTCCAAACTGTGACATAGTCTCTTGGCTGTACTCATTCCACTGGCCTGCAGAGCAGAAGAGACTATTGCCATTTGACATCTGTTTGTGGGTATTTCTGAAATGATTTAATAATGTCAGGCCAGTCAAGTCACATCACAACACTAATCAACTGAGCTGGCCCTAACTGGCCTTGGAAGAGAAGCCTCCAAGTCAAGATTACCCTCCAGGGGACAATAAACTTCTTCAATACCAGTTTAATCAGCAGTGTGTTACTGCTCTGAAGAATAAGAGCATTTGTAAAACCCCCCTGCAAGAATGGCTTGTGGGAGGAAGAGGTGACTAAGGAATTAAACTATCCACTGGAGAGCAAATTGTGGTTTGTTGGCTCCACTGGGAACAAAAGGCCTATGGCTTGCTGCCCGAGCTTGAGGAGGACATGACTTGCTGTCGGTATTTCCATGAAAGCTGTTATGTGATTCATTAGCTTTGCTGCCCCTCTCTTCTCCCTCCCTTCCCCCACACCATCATTAAACTCATCTGTTCTCTTGAGCTTTGGCTTGGCAGAAATGGTGTGCTGACATACAACAGAGTGAAAATGAATAGCTCCCATGTTTAGGAGGAGAAAGGAATAGAAGCAGATGAGAGGACTAAAGAGCACCCAGAAAAGATCTGGCTACACACCCCAAGAAAAATAGGAATCACAAGAAATAATGTATTTCTATAATACCCTTTAATCTTTAAAGTGTCACTCTACAAGCTATATATCCTACACTGAAGAATCCCTTCCTCAAACATAAAATGAAGCCACCACTAGGCCAGGACAAAACAGACATAACAAAACAGAGCAATACAGGCTTAGGGTATGCACTGACAGTTGATGTTCTCATCCAAGCCATGTAAGCATGTTTTACAAATAAGAACAGTCCCACAAAAAGTCTAACCCTTGGATAACCCCATCACCACCTTGTTCCAAGTAGAGAAGTTGACATTTCCCATTCAAGTGCTGCTTTCAAGAAAGTTTTTGTGTGTTTTGAGACTTTTTTTTTTTTCCACCTCTTTCCAAAGATACCGATCATCGCATCACCTGCAGATGTTTTGAGGATAAACAGAACCCCACCATCACCCTGTCAACCAGAGACAAGGAATCTCAGCACTCCTGTTTGGAAACACAGGCTGCCTCACTGTTTCCAAGGCAAACTAATATTTGAAAGGCTTTCTCTGAATAAATACAGTGCACTGGATAACACCAGTGCCCCCAACTCCCACGAAATTTTCCAGCTATTCCACAGGTGCTCTGGCCTGTGTTTGTATATACTAATGGTTCTTTTAGCTTGGGGTAGCCAGTTTCAAAAGCAGAAAACTAACTGTACTGACAAACTGCAGCGATATTCTTTGTTGCTTGACATCTTTCTCTGTACTACTTTATAGGTGTTTTCATTCTAAAACCTCCATGTGCTTTATAAATATGAATATCCAGAGTACTTGGGTATAGCAGGAAAAGTGACCACTTGCCATCAGCAGTTTTGGCAAACATGATGCAAACTTGGACCACACACCATGAAGTCCTTAGAAATGACTGTAAAAGTGGTTTTAAACAAGTTTTAAATTGGGAAAAGCCTATGGCATTATAACATTACTGCAAGCAGTCCCCTCAAATCCTTTCTGGACACTCTTACACTACTAGGAACATGTGGATTGACTTAGAGATAATATTGGGCTGTTACAGTCTTGTCAATCTTGTGTTCAAAACATACCCATTAGACACCAGCAGTGGATTACTTTGCAAGAAAGATGCAGTGTGGGATGCCTTCCCTTTGTTTTTCACCACTCCACAATCCCTTCCTCAGCTATTACATTTCTTTCCCATTCCCCTGCATTAACATGCTCACTTCAAACTGCTGAGCTTGGGGACAATGACTGCCTTTCTGCTCCTTGACAACACTGACCAGGCCATCCAGAACTTGGGGTTAACACAGCTGTATCTTTAGATTCTGAATCTTGATGGTTAGCTGAAGAGTCAGGATCACTCCATGGGCACTGTCAGACTCTGGAAGTGATGCTTCTGGGACTCGTATGTTATTTAGGTTAGAAAGTAAAATATATCTTTGTCATAAAGCTGTAGTCTTGTTTGCCAAAAGCTATGCATCCCCATGTCCTGGTATTCCTATGTACATTTAACAGGAAAAGCTGTTACAGTACATCATATTCGTAAGTATATGAAAAGTATTTTACTCGAGGCTGTAGCCTGTATCATAACAGAGGCATTTAGGATGAGATTTTTAAAGACTTGAGTGTCCAGTGGTACCAATAGGAAGAA
Organism: Coracopsis vasa; assembly: GCA_026283785.1. Classification (NCBI taxonomy): domain Eukaryota; kingdom Metazoa; phylum Chordata; class Aves; order Psittaciformes; family Psittacidae; genus Coracopsis; species Coracopsis vasa. The sequence continues at coordinate 49,627 of JANHGB010014411.1, read as the reverse complement.
CAAGGGTTTTAAAAACCTGTCCCCAGTACCCCAAGATGGTAAGTTTGGGGTGAAAGACTTACAGATCTACCATACAATGTCCATAAAGTTCCCTGAAAAGAAAAACAAACAAGATGACCCTGAGGATCATGCTCAGGGAAACAGGTCAAGACTTGATTGTGTGTAGTTAAAGCTGGCTCATGAGCTAGATCAATAAAGAGGCCGATTCCTGGGGTTTATTTTGGTTATTCCAAAAGGACTGAACTTAGAGTACCACAGTTACTCAAGATATAGATATTCCTGAAGGAGAGTTGAATTAAGTTCATTCAAGGAGAAACAAAGCCCAACACCAGAAACTTCCACGTATTGCATTCTAATGTGAAAAACACGGTTTTGCACCCTAGTTGCCAGAAATCAACACAAACTCTGCTCCAGCTGTCTCTACATTACCCTCTGATTTTCAAAGCCAAAGCTCTCACACTCAACAAGGAATATGTGGTCAGAATTTATGTTGTCAGCAGGAATGTTCCTGAAACTTTTTTCACGATAAAAAAAAGTTTTGAGCATGTAGTTTGAGACAAAGTGCATTTTCCAAGCCTATTCATACCTTATGAACAGCGAAGACATTAAAATAAAAGTTAGTACGGTCTACACTTAAAAACCGGGAATAGTTTTACAACTGCTTAGGTGCAGCAGAAGCATAAATCTTTCCCCTTCAATAAAAAAATTAAATAAATCACAGGACAAGAGAAAACAAAGGATGAAAGAGATTTTCAAAGCCCACAGGGGATCTGCATGCTCATTTATCATCGATGTTAATTGTAGAAAGCTGTTCAAGTCCCACCACTGGCCCTGCAAAATCAAAGTCAGTTTTCTCACACTCTGATCAGAAGTTCACAGCGTACCGCTCTGTGCCATTAAACACCCCTCCCTTAGTTTGTTATCAGTACCATCCCTCCTCAAATGACAGTAACATGTTTAGTTCCAGCATAACTTCTATAGCTGGCAGTGGCCAGTGCAATACAGATTTCAGGGGCTGGGGATGTGGGCAGCCATACTTTCCAGCCTAAAGTTTAACTTTCCCTTAGGGCAGCATTTCTGCTGGTGACTGGATACTGGCAGCTTTTGTGTTCTTCATTAGCCTGCTGATTAACATAGTGCTAGAGAGTTCTCCACTACACCTAACTGCTGTTCCAGCACTCACTGCTGGATCTATTGTGTGAGAGCCTGGAGTAGCAATGCAGCGTACTCTGCCTCTTGCTTTGCCTCGCAATACTGGAGACCAGGTATGTATGTATTTGCTTTTAAAACAATAGCTACACATCTAACCTAAAGTTATAAAGAAACCCTGATGAAGCAATTGCAACTTTAATGGGATTTTGTGAATGAAATTCCCATGGTAACAGTCAGGAACAGAGCGCCAGGAAATACAACCGATTCCAGTGTTCTTGTACATTCAAAGCTCAAACAGAAACTAAGAAATACACAGCAGAAAACAGTGGGCCTACTGGTTTTCACCCCATTCAGCATTTGAGAAACAAGCAAAATCAATCAAAAGGCAACCAAACAGTACTCCAGCATCAGGAACACATTAGGAGCCTTCCTAGGCACAGCACAGACATTTAGCACAAGGGGAATTAGATATACCTGATACTGGCTCTTAGCTTTCTATAAAATCTGCTACTGATTAACATGCAAAGCACTACACTTCTGAAAGGACAATGGTGGGAACACCTTCCACAAAGGCATCATTTTAAATGCCAATGCCTGGAAAATTTCAGGCCTCAGGCCACGAACAATGGTGAAAGCTAACACAGCCAAGCTGCAGATCCTGACAAGTTGCATGTACATCACTAGATAAGCCTTGTAACTTTCCAGCTGCATCATGGAGACCGCACAAAATAATATCTGTCAGGCAGTACGGTCCCTCCCTTGTAGGTATTCTGTTCACACCAGCAAAGGATTTCTTCCAGAACAGCTTCCCTAAGGACGGGGCTGTGATCTCAGGTGTGGAGCAGTAACAAACAGCATTTACAAGGCATAAGATAAAGAGCAGTAACGTCTCTAGCAGGCTCCAAGCCAACAGCATTAGCTATGACAACAGCCTCCGTTCCCGCTCATCAGCGGGACACCGCGGTTAAACCCCCGGGACCGTACAGACCTTGGTCGTGCTCCTCCACTCGCCCAGGTTGGTTGCCCATCGTCGGTCTCTCCCCGAGCTCCTCTCTAGGGCCCCGGCGCCCCGCTCATGCTCCGTGTGGATGCCGGAGCCGGACCTGCCTCTGCCTGCTCCTGCGTTTACGCCTCACTCAACTTGGAAAGGGAGAAAGAAGTCAGCTCCTTCCTAGTTCCTGGCACAGGGCACAGAGCCTGCTGCTCATGCTGGAGCAGCTAGGGCTCTCCCTCCTACCTCATTACAATACCATGCACCGAAGGCCGGCCTGTGCAGTTCATTAGCTGCCTGGCTGCTGGAATAAAGGGAGGGGGAGAAAGAGGCAGGGACCGGGCGGGCTGGCGAAGGGAGGAGGAGGAGGAGGAGGGACTCGTGGCGGGGAAGCCACCCAGGGGCCGCAGGCGAGAACTGCAGCCGGGCCGAGGGCGGGCGCTGGCTCTACCAGGCGCCGGGCTCCAGAGCAGACAAGAGCTGAGCGTGGAGACGTGAGCACAGTGCCCCAGAACAGCCCTGGCTGCAGAGGGGTTAATGGCCAGGGAGCGGCTTCTGGGCCATGCACTAGGAAACGCCAAAACGAAATACCGAAATGCCCCGCTGGGAGTGGAGCAGGGCAGAAAGTTGGACCCCCAGTGAAGACAAGAGCAGCCAAATGCCTCCAGAGCAAAGACAAAACTTGCTTTGCCCCAAATCTGGAGATTGCTTAATACGCTAGAAACAGAATTTCGCTGCTATTTCATAGAATCATGGAATGGTTTGGGTTGGAAAAGACCTTAAAGGTAACTGAGTTCCAGCTCTGTGCCATGGGCAGGGACATCTTCCACTAGACCAGTATAACAGGGGAAGTTGTCAACCTTCAGTTTTTCGTTGTTCTTGCTCTGATAGTTTATGGATGTAGCTAAAAGTTTTCATACAGCTGTCTACATTGGGATGACATTAAAGAGCTCCTGCCTATCCCATCTTATGACATACCAAACACAGAATGCTTTGTTTAAAGAGTAAGCCATTTAAGATCTATAAAGAAAATGATCATTGATAGTACATTATTTTTCTGAACGATCTTTTTATCTCTTATGATCATCTTATGACCTCCTAAGTCTTGTATCTTATTAGATGGGTACTCAGCTTGCCTTTCTCCAAGGTACAGACACAAATGTCCTCCAAATGCTATTGAAACATATCTCCAAGAGATTTTCTTCTACTATAGACTAAGGAGTGACTTCTGCTTTTCTTCAGCAGGATTCACCAGAGGGATCATATTAGCCAAGATAATCTCCTGGGTTGATAAATCCTGATACTGAGCTTTTATTGTTTCAACAGCTGCTTTCTATTTCCATAACACAAAGAGGAACAGTCTAACAGGGACCCAGTACAGTACAGTTGCAAGCCTGGAGTAATTATAAAATGTAATCACTGAGTCAGAGCAAACACACCTGAAATCTGAGCACTTCATGACTGGAAGAACCAATCTGTTACTCTTGACAGTAGCATGGAAAATAAATCAGAACATACTAACACCATGATAGGGAGAATGATGTCAGGCAAAAGACTTCTATCCAAGTCCACAGTGAAAGGTAGGACATGAATTTTAAAATCCAGCTATAGCCTGAGCAGAAGTCATGGATAAGAGATTACCTTTATGGAGCCTGCAGCTCAAACTGAGCAAAAAGGAAAGGGAATAATGGCAAGCATGACTTCCAGTGTGATGACTAGGTAACAAATTATGACACACAGCTCAATCTTTAGGCAACTATTTGTTACCTGAACATTTTACATTATTCTCCTTTCCTCCTTGGTAATAAAGGTATAAAAATGAATGAACAATTTCATCTCTATAAAGCAGATTAGCTGGTTTCTTCCTAGGCATGAAGCTTGACTCATCCCTTTGCACTACTCACTTGTGGGACTGCCAGTAAAGCCCCATAAACATCACTTTTCTATATAGTGAGAATGGGAATGAGTTACTCAAGGTGTCACACATATAACTCTTTCAACTCAGTAGTTGAACGACAGGACTTTCTTGCCAGGCAAAACCTTTCCTGCATCCTACTCTCACAGCAAATTAATTAGCATAACTTCTGTTCAAATTATAATCTGTGTTCAAAAGAAAAGGTGTGAAGATGCCACAAAATGATCTCAAAGTCAGAGACCAGACAGCTGGCAGTATCTTCAGAAAGCTAAGGTCTAAAAAGTTACAGATGCTGAGGAGCACTTCCAGAGTCTGGACTGTCTGTCCAAGTCTGGACTCAACTGAATGGGCACTAAGGGTGGGCACTGACTATCAATACCAGCGCTCACACTATCATGCTCTACTTCTTCCATTAATGCTAGAGTCTATAAGCCCTAAGTACATAGGTAGCAGGGAAAAGAAATCTACAGAGATGTATGTATCATGCACAGTAGTGGGCCTCCGAGGATTAGGAATATAACATGTACATTGAAACCCAGAGGAGCAATTGTATTTTTAACCATGCTAAAACCAAGTGTTTTGTGGAGAGAATACTCGGTGAGGTCACAGTTTATGGCACAGAACTACAGCCTTCCAGCAACCCATCTGAGAGGTAGCTGTCAATCCCTCCCTCTTACTTTACAGTATTAAAATCTAATGTAAGTCAAGAGCTGCTAAAAAAAATAATCGGTGGAAAAGAAAACAGATACAAGGTATTGCCAAGCCTTCTCTTGTTACTTGTTAGACCAGGTCAGTTTTGCGTTCCTTTCTTTCGCTCCCTCCCATTCTTTCAGTGCAAACATAAGGGCGCTTTGCCAGGGCATTCTGGCTGGGATACGTTTAGGCCTAAAGAATGTGTGTTAAGGATCATTTCCCTTCAAACCAACTGAAGGAAAGCTGATCATTAACCTAGGGCAGGTAGTCCCTACAAGGTTGTGTTGACTTTGCTGAACAACTTCACTAAGAAACCTGAAAAGAAACGAAAACAGAGAGATCATGAATTTGTGCTATTCCTGGCCCATCCAAGCACTTGCTGTTCAGGTATCCCTTGCAAGGCTTTTGTGATCATCACGGTTTGCTTACAACTGTAATAGATCTTCCCTATAGGTGTTGGCTTAAGCCAATTAACTGTCAACAACTTAATAAGTCAAGTCATTACAGTCTTTAAGATTCAGCACCTCAGTACCCCTACCACACACTGAATCCTCTTAACTGGCTCAGGTTCCAGGGTGGTTAAGATGTGCCAGCAAAGTCATTCTCTCACATCAGAGAGAAGGGTCTCTACTTCACAGATGGTTTTAACAAGAAGTTGCATGCAAAATCTTAGGATGTGCTCACGGAGATTCAGTACAGTAGATGGAAACTGTGCAGTAGACTGGGACAGCAACAAAGCTGTGAAAGGTACATGCTGCAGACAGTGTTGTCAGAAGTTAATTCTTACTTGTTTAATAATGAAGATGACTGCAGACAGCCTGTGAATGAGTCTCAAACTGTTATCCTTAACAGGATGAGGTACTGGAAATCCCAACAGACAGTCACTGAAATGCATTCCTCACACTCCATTCCCAGCTATGGAAGAAGGTTCGTACAATACAGCCAACAACAGAACAAAAGAATAATTACGTCAGTCAGCCTTCACATACCACTTTCAGAACGAGACAGCATCCATTGACAGATCTCACTAGTTTAAGGCATCATGGGACTGAGATCTTGAGCCAGCAGATAGAGTTTAATAAGACTACTGCTATAATTTCATTAAATGAACTAGTGAGTGCCTTCTGCCCTACTGGAATAAGTGACTTTTCCAATTAAACTGTCATACCACAGTAACACTTATCAACGGGGAAAAAGAATCCTGAAAACCAGGCACATGAAGCAGTGCACATTCTAAGGTGTAGAACTACCCATGGGCTACAGAAAGAAAGAGCAAAAATTAGGAGAAAGTGAAAATCTAACATGGCAACAAGCATCATGCAGGAACTTTTTCGGCAAAGGCATGAGAAGTGAGCATGTGCATTTGAGTACGCAGGCTAGCACAGAAAAAGATCTTTGTGAGAAACAGGAGAAACTTGACAAGTAGCTGCCATAAACTAAATCTAGAATGCCAAATTCCATCTACCTCAATCCTTGAGCTTTCCCTTTAGAGGTCAGTGGGTGAAATCTTCTAAAGTGGTGCTGAAACAGTCTGACTGCTTGATACATGGGGAAATCACAGCTAGAGGAAATATTTTGCCAAGTAATGTCAGGGAGGTTAAGGTTCAGATTCACATTTACACCAGTATGTTACAAACAACCATGCAGACATTTCTACGTGTCTATGGACATAGACAGAGACACGTATTTCCACACACTGTTTTGCATGTTAAATTCCTCCATCACTACTTGCCTATTTGAATGACATCTTGACAAAGCAATTTGAGTCTTTCTTTCCTTTTTATATCAATTATGAAGCTAGAATCTCTTTTGCTTTAGAAGGAAGAATAATTATGCACAACTTGTGTCTTGCACCTGAAAAGGGTAGGAAAACGCAACCAGCTTCCCAGATGAAGTTTTAAAGCATATTTATTGTTCCTGGGAAGCCCCAGATGAGATCAGTCATTTGGTTTCCAGTGAAGTCTAGTGGAACAGAACGTAAACCTCATTAGTGTCTCTCACACTTGGCTCTATCTTTCACAAGAAAAAGGAGACAGTAACAAGTCTGAATGCAAAGTGCAACAACCTTTCTACAAACCTATAGCAGTCCTTTGATGTGACAGATCACAATAAGCAGGCCCTGTCAAAAACTGATGTATGAGAGAGTAAAAGGGCCCTAAGGTCAGAGAGCTGTCCTTCAAAAGAAATCACTTTCCTTTTTCCTGTTCTAATTGGGGTGCATTAGCATCTTATGAAGAACTAAACTGTCAATTAGATTTTTTCAAGGATTTTTTTTAAAGCAAGCATATATATATATATGTATATATAAAATCTTGAGTTTTCTGACAAGGTAGAAGAGGTTTCTGGTCTGGATTAGTTTTACATCAATCTAAATGGTTACCCAATGCCAGAAAGTGACAGATACTCATCAAAACAGAGAAGTTAACAGAAAGAAGACAGTACATTTGATAGAGTCCATGTATTACTTTCAAATAGGAATCCTGAAATGACAATTAATAAACGTGCAAGAACCTCTGGAATCCATATTCTGCCACATTTTCAAGTTTGATGGGAAAGAAGCACATTTAATGAGTGATATGTGCAATAAAGTCATGCACCAGTCTCCCCTCTAAAATCAAGCGCAGTTGAACTTGTTCAGGTTGCCCAAGTGACACTTCAATACTTCCCCAGCACTAACCACTGGTAATGACCAGCTGCCCTTGCTTTGTTAAAGCCTCTCTGTTCTGAATATCCTCACTATCTACACAGAAAAGGTAGAAGCAACAGTTTCAGAGGGAAAACAGGATTTTTCTTTTTATACAAACTACATGGTGAACAAACAGTGATGGATAAAGGGGCTAATCCTATGTGCTGTGCTAGAACTAGGAAGAAACAGAAGATTTACAGGCATCATGTTTAGTCATTGGGACATTACCTCTAACAGCTGGGCAGGAATGTAAGTGACAATTCACAGAAACTCATCAAAACCAAAGCCCTTTGTATTGGAACAGACAAACATTCAAACTAAACTGCTCCACAATGGAATATAACCCTCAAAACCTTCTATAGGCTTCACTGATTATGCCAAATTCCTTGTATTTTTATCTTACCATTCAATTTACTGGGCTTATTACAGCAGCATGCTTTGTACAGCTTCATTTCTCATGCTGGCAGTGATCCATTCTGGGATTAGCAGCTTTTGTCCAGGTAACCTGCAGAGTTCAGAGGCTCCACGCGAGATGCCTGAGAGATAATTGAAACTCTAAATATCTTTGAATTTGCCTCCTCTATGCTTCTGTATTGGCACTGTCTCTAACCCTTGATATTAACCAACTCAGCAGGCAGGCACAGAAAGCAACACTTTTGTTGCATTGGCTGAAAACTTGTGCCAATTATTGATTTTTCCATTTTATGCATAGATTTCTGATGAAGCACGGGAGGACACAGAAGGCCATTGATCCCTCACATTCCTGCTGGCATCGTGGCTTCTCCTGGCCTCTGCAGATACAACACCCCCGTCACTGTGAGAAGGTGTAGCACCAGTCATTAACATGGTTTAAGCTTTAGAGAGATCCTGAGCTTGTCAGTATTTCTATAAATAGTGACTCAGGGGATTATAGCATTGTTATTCACAGTTTCCTACTGTTTCTGAGGCAAATTCAATAGGTCTCTATAGGTTTAGAAATACAGAAATAAGCTGATGAAGCAGCCTGAGAAGATAAAGTAAAGCTCTTGCTTACTGTTCAAAGATAACTGATACTTCATATCAGAGCTGGCAGAGCTCAATATAAAACACAATATATTGTGAAAAACAGGGATGCCTGAAGTATTCTGAATGCTTTTGGACTACGTGCTCACTCACAGCCCAGTCACACATCCTGGCTGCATCTCTTCTCTGATGTCCAGCATAAGACTTCTTTTTATTCCTGTCAAACCTGACAGATAATAGCTGCTGGCACTGAAATAACATCAAGGAAGCACGTGAACATGATTAAACTAGACAGCCTTGAGGGAAATGTTCAGAGAGTGCTTATCCTGGGAGTTTGTAGGGAGTGAGTGACAGAGTGAGAGCAAGGATTTGGAATGACTTGTAGGATCCACTGAGCAAGTCATTTCACCTGTGTAACCTTCAAACTTCCCATTTGCATACAGTGCTACTATGCAATGCTCTTCCCAAGTGTATGATCACATAAGAAGCTTTGAAATTATCTGTGAAATTGCATTATCTAAGGTTATTTGGCTTGCAAACCTCAAAGGATCAGAATCTGAAAAATCACTTATTTCCTATAAACCTGAACCTTAAGAAGAGAGTCCTGGCTTCTCATGAAGACACACATTTGTCTATTTAAACACTTTGCTATGTGGTTTCATAGATTGGCTTCCTTTATAAGTACATACATTGAAATAAATATTTCTCAGGATTAGTGACCTATTTCCTCCTGTTTTGCAGTTTTTCCAGCTGTTTCATTAACTTAAATATTAAAAGCAACATCAGAGCTCTGTAAGTTTAGGTTTATGTTAAAGCCAAATTGCTACATGGAAAGACATAACACTGCGGATAAAGAAGCTGAATCCAAGACACTTATTTCTCCCTGCACGTCATTTCCCATTACTTGGGATTTCAAAACTGCCAAGCAGTCACAAAGCCAAACATCACAGCACAGAACTTCCAGCCAGAACCTGTCTCCAGTTCCATTTGCTCAACTCCGCTTGCCAGGAATGGACACATAAGATTGGCTTCATCTCCCTTTAAGTTGTTTATGATTTACTGCATTAGCTTCCAACAAGGGAGACAGGGGTAGTTATGTCAGCAAAAGGCTAAAATGAATAACTTCAAGTCACCAAGGGCAGCACACAACAACCCCATTTAAACAAGCAATCTTGATGTCAATTATTTATTATCTGCAGCATTTGGAACACTCGCTATTGCTCAAGGTCAACATACAAACAGTGTACAGTCACTCCCCAAAGAAGAAAGAAACTTAAGCTTTCCCCCCTCCACATACCTTGTTTCTTTTGATTTCTCTTACACAATAGTATAATACCCACTGAGTACTGCCAGAGTGCAGCTGGAACCAATGTAATATCATTTCAGTAAAATAATCAAATTGCTCAAGCAACAAAGAAACCTCAACCTAAAAAGTACAAACAAAGGGGGAAGGTGTGAGGGGGAGACATGATGCCTGCAGTTAAGGCATGAAAGGAAAATGCAGAACTGATGAAAGCAATCAAAGAAGCCAAAGAAAGTGGTTTCAGAACAAAATGTCAAGATTTACAGTTGGCTACATACACAAACATCTGCATTTCCCATACAGGAACATTCTTACTTGGAGTAGCTCCACAGCCAGTCAGCATTGCAGCATAGTCTTGATCACAATCAAGAATATTTGGGTGCCATTTCAATCAAATATAGCAGCTCAGTGTCCCCTCCTTTTCTTATATTCCAAGAACATGTCATGACCCCTGTCATATCTGATATTTAATTCTCCTTTTAGCAATAACATACTGTATTAGAATGTGCCTATTGGTATCTTTCCGTAGTGAGATAATCTGAAAGTAGCATTCAGCTTTGTATCCTTGCTCACTAATATCCAGCACCTTCAAGTGAGTGGCCACGAGAGCAACACATAGTCTGAATATAGTTAGATTTCCACTCTTTTGGACCATGGAATCACTGTGAAAATTAAAGATATGTAGGGTACAGGTCTTTATATACATACCTATAATAGTCCCTATAGGACCAGGGTCAATTCTTTCCAAGTTAAACGGAGTTTTAGAGGGGTAGTACATATATGCTCAGTGTTTGTCTACACAGTATATATAGCTTCACAATTGGTCTCTTTGCCTAGTGCTATTATTCCCACTCATACTTCTACAAATGTTGATGCAAAGCAATATATGGGGTCAGAAGTAATGATGCAATTTAACTTGGCAAAACAATACCCAGATGTAACTTGATCTCTATAAACCATTTTACCCTTTGTATTTAAAGTACTCATCACCATAAATCTTATCCCTTCTCCAATCCCAGTTATTATACACACATGCAGAAGGGGGCTCTCTATTCCAGTGCTAGTATTTTTGTGTCTGACATACGTATTCCATTCTGGAGTCCCTGCAGTGCTGTTTCCCGGGCTGCATTCCCAGGATCCTATGCTGCATCATCTGTACAGGTTTTATTTTCTCCACATTGTACCTCCCAAGCATCTTTCGTCAGCATCGTGCCTCCTTGTTGATGGTAAATCTTAAATGCTTTTGGATACACCTAGTCACTTGAATTTGAGGATTCACACACTTACTAACTGCACAATGTGATTTATGTGATTTGTCTTTTGCTTACTGTGAAGATTTATGCTGTTTAAAAATGCATCATTTTCTTTCAGGGGTGGGGGGGAAGTATATAAAGATTTGGGGTTTTTTTTTCTTCCCAGAAATTCCTTCCTGGTTAATAACATTGTTCTGTTACACGGCAAAACCCTGCAGAGGCTGTGACAAATAGGGAGGTCATGGTCAAATTTAATAAGATCTCACATTCCCTTGGAAATGCCACCAGGGAGCAGACAAAAGCAAGCGTTTGCTGAGCTCCTGAGGGAAGGCAGAGCGGTTGCACAGAAGCCCTTGGTATGCAGATGGTGTTGCTGCCTTTAGAAACGGGTTTAGCTCTGGAACCAATGGTAACAAGCTGATGGGGCTGCTGAGGGACAGAGAGTGCCATCCCACAGCTTAGGAGCACAAGCTGTACGTTAAGATGCTCTGGCTGGATCTTTGGTCTTCTGCCTCTGCAGTGTCCCAGGAACAGCAGGGTAACTATCCTGCCCGTTGGTAGAGGGAAAAGGGTGAAGCTGGGCAGCAGCTCCTGGGAACCCCCAACTCCTCCCTACTACTTTAAGACTAGCAGTAAAAGGCCAATCTGCAGGGCACAGCATGTTCCATCCTGCACGCTGACTGTCACAGCAGGTAAGTTATAATGGGCTACAGGGGGTGGGGAGAGGGAAACTCTGCTAGGATCTTGGTGAACCAAGTGATACAGCACATTTCACGTAATGTAGACTGTCATCCAGAGTCATTGTATCTACCTGTGCTAGGCTTCAGGCGACTCTCAGCAAGCTCAGAAATAGCTCCTGTTGTAATGGTCTTCTTCAGCCTGGAGACTCCAGGACCTGCTGTCACCCCTGGCTTGGTAAGCATGTCATCACTGCTGGCCCTCTTCAGCTGCAACAGAGATTGTAAGCAATCAGGTTAAGACCTTGAATAGTTTCATTAAGTCATCCAAAATGCAAGGTCCTTGGCAGAAAAGGAACATTTCCTTAAAGTAGCCCAGTAGGAATATTGCTTCTATAGCCATATTATGTATTTCTTTATATTTTTGTATTTGTTTTTCATTTTTGTGAAGCAGGTCAAGGGATAAATACTATTCCAACAGTGAGGAATAAGAATGGGGAACACCACTCAAATAAGCAAATACTGAAAGACAGGAAGAACACAGGAGCCAGTAGATCTGGCTTTTCTGATCTTGCTGTGAACAACATTCACCACATTTCCTTGCTGGTTTGCATCTTGTCATGAATTGGGTCTGTGCAGGTAAATGCCAGCTGCAGAGCCTGGAACACTGAGTAGGTCAAAGCAGCAAATAACTGGCCTTTAATGTATATAAAGAAAAAAGATCCTAAAAGGATCTGCTGGTTCTCCACTCAGGATCATACAGTTTTGCCCCAGTGGTGACTTCAGATCCTCTGAAGAGGTGCCTGAGCTACCCCAACACTAAGGCACTGGCTGTTCTTTCCTGTGTTTGTCAAACAGGAGCCACCAAACCTCATGGCCCCATAAACTAGGTTACCCAACATGAACAAAGAACATGCCAGGGACAAGCCAAAATCTGAAAGCCATTTAGCTGAGAAGTTCAGGCTGCCAGAATAAAAGGCAAGAGCAGCCAGTGCAAGATTTAACAATTACCAACTGGAAATGCCTTATCTTAAACATGGTATGAGTTCTGCTATTTACCCTCCTTGTTGCTTGAAAAGCAGTGAGCAAAGATGACCCATGATCTCATGGCAGGACCTAATGCCATGTGTGTGACTGGGGACTGTTGACTCAGATGAGAAACTGAAAAGCCTGTTCACAGGAAAGCACTTTGTTCATGTGACCACCAAGGAAATCATTCCCAACAAAAAAATGCATTGTTTCCAGAATAGATCAGCTGCACAATTCTAAAGATTAATACTGATGTTTCATAAGGTTGGAAGAAGGTGAACTGTGTGCTTTCCAGGGCATGTTACAGGATATGGTTTTAAAAAGCATTAGGAGATATCACTGTAATTTATTTAGCTTTATTGTACATGACAAAGCAAGGGACATTGTTGCTGTGAGGGGTTTTTTTGGGAGGGGGATTTCTGGTAAAGCAAACCTAATCTAGATGCATACTCAAGAAATCAATGCAACACAAGCACAATGACTGTAAGATGCAAGGAGAAACACTGGAATTATGTTGCTTCTACAAGCAGAAGTAGCAGTTTCTCTCAGAACTTTGGTCAGCTGCTTTCCCATTGGTGTGCCTCTCTAACAGCCTGGGTACCTCTAATAGCAATCTGTAATTAATTTCAGGGAAAATACTTGAATCATTTTAAAAGTCCAAAGCTCTGGAGAGTCTCCCTAGAGCTGTATTTTTTCCACCCTTTTCAGTTAATGGACACCTAAACTGTTTTCACATATCAAACCCCACTTCCTTTGAAGTTGCCCAGGGACACTCGGGGTTCATGAACCACAAGCTGAAACCACTGCTTGAGTTAAAAGAAAAGAAAGCACCCAAGCAGCACTCTCCCTATTTAGCAGTCCCTGAATTTACTTTTGCTTAAAGTAAAATCTTTAAGCAAAATGAAGTCTCTCAGCTCCAATTCTTTCTCCCTTTCATCTCTTCCTTTGACTCAGTCTGTGGTTTTCTGGACCCTGTGAGCATATCAGGTTCAATAGCAGAAGTGTTGATCTGCTTCAGGATACCAAAGAGCAAATGTTCTGCCTTCTGGCAGAGATTTTGTCAGCGCACTCTTAAGAGCAGAATGGAACAATCTGACTTCCTGACCTTTAGAGACTTCTGCAGTCTCCAATTTCTTCAATGTGCCTCTTCTACAGCAGAAACTATGGTGCCTTTTTCTACCCTGTTTCTTCAAAGAAACCACTTTGATGGTGTTGCACTTGCAGATGATGAACAATTTGAAGATACTCGCTGTAATTAGGAACAAAATACTCTGCATTGAACACCATACACACATTAATTATACCAGATCTCCTGATTAAGTCTCTTAAGTAGCATCCCTTCAGAGATGCTTGCCTCAACCATACCGCACATACTCCAGTGATGAACATAACCTGCCCGGAGCACTACACTGAAATATCCTATTAATGTGATGCAAGTTAATGAAATTAATCCTTCACTTGAGAAACTGTGGCTATTAATGAAGTGAAGCTCTCCTCATGGTTAAAATGCTGCACCATGTTATGCATTGTTTACTAATTTTTTAGTGCTGGAAACAGCTGTAACCAGGAAGCCCACAGTCTATTTTCAACAAGGATAATCTTGATCTGTGCTTTAGACAATAGGGTTATTTTTGTTTGCTGGCTGCAAGGGTACAGATGTGGCAGCAGTTCAGGTGTATTACTCCCTTTTCTTAAAAACACTACTTTGACTGAAGTTTCTGCTATTTATGAAATATATCTACATAGAAAGATAGAATTTATAAAATGTGTTCCATTGCAAGCAATATCTTTTGTTAATGTTTTGCCTTGAAGGAAGAGTCAGATTTTTTGGACTTCTGGAAATCCATTAATAAATCTTACAATTCCTTTACATGTGTAACACTGAGTTGAACTAAGAATTTGCTATTTCTTTTTCTCACTCTTCAAAGTCAAGGCAATTCTCTCATGCCCAGTAAGAGAACCCACTCGCACTTTGTGCAAACACAGCGTCCCCCCCATCACATGCAAAATACCTTCAGAAATGTGTGCTAGTCAATATACAGCACAATTATAATCTCCCTATGCTTAGCACAGTGGTCAAGCCCACTCCAAGTCTTGGGGTGCAGTAAAGTTCCAAGACTAAACCAAAGCTTTAAGCTGAAACAAGGCTATAACGATGCTTGCACAGTCCCTACTGGCTAGTACCTTGCTGAGCCGAGATTCAAAGGCGAGTGATGTGGAAGACTTGGACGTCTTCATTCCTGTTGGAGCGGTGGAAAGACATTTTCCTCTCTCAGCCCCATGACTCCCTGGCTTTGCCACTGCACTCCAAGGCTTGGCAGCACTCTTCATGTTCTCCCCAAATGATTCAGTCTACAGACCTAAAAAAAATAAATAGAAATTATATACATATGTACACACATAAGAAATATAAACTGTATCATCTGAAAGAGAGCAGAGAGATCTGGCATCAGTTTAAAGGGCTGAAAAGGCAGTGCTAAACTTTATTCCCTCTTATACACATCAAACCCTCAGAGCAGGCTGCAGCCACTTATATTTTTCATACTGACTGGTAACATGAAGGAACACTGACTTTCGTTAGGACTGTGCAAGCTGGACACCTCTATCAGGCACTGCAGAGCACCTCTGAATGCTGAAGCACAATCAAAGAGTAACCGAGAACAGTGAAGTCCATCGCACTTGAGGACAACCTTGGGATAAAAAGAAAACTACTTCTCTTACTTGACAGATCCAGCATCTTCAACTGAAATAATACTCACTTCATAAGTCACATGAGAAGCAAATTTCCTAAGTCATATGGAAAATGATATCTTTAACTTATTAGAGTTTTCTCGAGAAACAGCAGTTGGTGTTGCCACAGTGATAAAAAGATGTTTCACAATACCAAGGTTTACAAAACATGGTAAAAACATAAAATCACTTCCTCGCAAACAAAAATCCAGATCCACTATTCCTCAGAGATAAGCTTATGCAAGAAAGAAATCCTGCCAGGAATCAGCAAATACACATGAATTCCTTTTTTTGGATACAGCTGAACAAATTTAGTCTGCCAGCAAGAACAACTAGTCTGTTTCTTTCAGGATGTAGAGAGCTGCCAATTCAATAGCAAGCTCCAATCTGGTAGATCTAAAGCCATAAATTCTCCCCAGCCATTGCCCCATCCAAACTAGGAGCAGAATAAAATGATTAGTTGGAGTTTTTTTCTTTATAGCCCCACCAGGCTGCTGAGCTGGCAGTAGGAGGGAGGGGACATTGCCTGAGAGCTCCTACCCTCCCCCTCTATATGAGCAACATTCTTCTTCTGCAGCTTCATTTTCCGAAATAGACACAGGATGTAGCTAAGCATCAGCCTTGCGTGGGCAGAGGCCAACTTCTCTTGCCTGTTAGAAAGGTAACCAAAAGATCTACAGAGATCAGCCCCGTGTCTCAGCAAGGGGAATGTGTTTGCGCTAAGTTTATCACACAGGAATCCAGCAGTGCCAGTGTGAACTCGGACAACAACGCTGTGACAGAGATGCTGAAACAATTTATTCCTGGCTGAGTGAATAGAAGGGCCTAGGTCACCTTTTCTATCTCATAACTTGCTTTATACTTTATTTCACATTCACAAATAAGAACACTCACTGGACTCATGGGAAACAAGTCTGCTTGGGGCCAAGTCACATTCGACACTGACAGCACCTTCCAGGTGCCACCATGGCCTATTTAAGGAGTGTTCTGCTGCACAGAAACAGAAGGGAATGTCAAGTGCTCTGCCACTGTCTTATAGAGAACAAAGCCAGCAAGTGACATTCCCTCTATTTATCCTTGGTGCCTCTTGCAGGGAAGGTTGTCTGCTTCCTCCACAGCTCCAACCTGTCATAAGTTAGTAGGTATTATTATTACTAAATATAGTCATTACTCCATTAAAATTCTTAACACATACAGTGTGGAGCCATCAACTGATCTCATTAGAGGAGGAAGAGTAGTCTTTGTTAATGATTATGCTGATCACTTGGCTCCTTTTTTATGTATCCTGACAGATACATAAGCTATATTACAATACATAATAATGTTTAGCATTCCCACAGTTCATGATCTTCCTTAGCAAGCTTCAGTGCTTCACATTATTTTAAAGCCTACCTTTCAATAGGCATTCCATTCACTGTATTTATATGGGTGAACAAGCAACTGCACATGCAAACTATCTCCCTGATTACATCTGCAAATTATGCAGATTTGGGGGTTTGCAGATCCAGTGGTTGCACATGCATCTTGCTTTGTTATACCCTCTGGATTTCTTCATAACTGTACCTCAGCCTTTCCTGCCTTAAGCTGTACAGATGCTTTCTTGATATCCCAAAGAATTTAAGTTTGAGTCATCCATGGCATCTTAAAGTTGTAGTAGGGTGAGATGCTCATTAGACCCTGATGTTAGAAGTAAGAGGTACTTAAAAAGAACAAACCACAACTTCAGAAATCCAGCCAGTAGCCTGAGGCAAAATGGCTTTTTCATGTAATGATAGCTCAGTTATGTGCCATGTGGAGTTAATATTTTACTACATCAAGCAGATGAAGCTAAAATTGGGTATATTTGGATGTATTAGTGTTTATTAGTTCTCTGTATTTATATGGAAAGCAGCATTTGTAAAAGAGGAATGTGAGGCTTCTGATATATTGGGCTACACTGAATCTGCCTTGTAGATAGAGATTTTGGTCTTTGAAGCGGGATCCCAATACTTTCCACAAGCCCTATATGTACTTCAAAGAATAAGGCTGCACATATCTTAAGCTGCTTTCATTCCGAGGTAAGTGACACACATTTGAGTTATTAGAAGTGCTGCTTCAGGAGAAGTTACTAAATAAACTACTTTCCAAAAAAAGGAGTAAAAAACCAAAATCTTGCTGTTCTTTGATGAGAACAGGAAATCCATTCTCAGAGCCAACATCAGCTTTTCCATTCCTCCAAATTCAATTATTGCATTACAGGAAAACAAAGTCTCATGGAAGATTTGGGCAGTTGGGACAATGGGAAACGCAGAAGTTCAGTATCATGAAATGGCTCATGGATTGAATTTGGTAGGTAGCAGATTGTGACAGATTGTATTAAAACCGTTATAAATAGCTCTTGTCTACTTGCCTTAAACACACCACTTTTTCCACAGATGAACAGTTAAAAGCCAACATAACTCTAAAATGGAAAGGAAAGAAAAGGACATATTTGAAGATGCTCAGGTTGAGACACCCAATTTCACCCTATTCCATATCTTACACTACACAGCAGCTTGTCAGAGCAGCGCAATAACTACAGAACAGCCTCTGCTTCCTCACTGTGATTTTCAGGGCAAGGTTTGCAACAGTAGCTGGCAGAGACCAGGCTTCTGAGCCAGCAGAAATGACTTTGAAAGCAGCCAGTCATAGTCATGAACTATCCTTGAATGAGAGCTTGGGAATGGGATCAACTTATCACAGCTGAATGGATCTTTCAAGTCTTTCGATCTTTCAAGTCTTTCACAAGTCAGGACAAAGGGAGTACATACATACTCATATGTTCAACACCCTTTTGAACACAGCTTTCCAAGCCTTGTTTACCTGTTGTTTCTACCATGAGATAACTCCCAGTGGTTTAGAATACACTGATAAAGTCACCCTACTACATTTTAACTAAATATCACCATTTCATTCTGAAAGGACCCTAGAGAGATGATGACTTGATCTCTAGGCTACCCAGAGAGAAAGATCTCAGAAGCAGCTTTCCACAGGAGATGCAGCCAAGCTGCTTTTGCAAATACAATGACAAAAATCACTAGTTTTACGCCCATTATGCTTCAGTACATTTCAGATGAATACTTCTGCTCAGTCTCCTGGAAGATGACTCACTTTAAGCAATGCCTGAAGCTCTATGATTCCGCTTTTCATTTCTTCACATTTCACAGGGAGCTTTGCTTGGAAAGCAAACAGAATACCACCAGCCCACGATTCAGTCTTTCCTTCGGCATCAGCCTGAGCAGGTCACCAGTGGGCCACAATTAAATCTCTGTAGATGCCCTGCTTGGAATTGTACTCTGAAAACGTGTAGAAACTGAAGATAAGCAGCAGCTCTGTGCTGAAATAAATGAAGGTTTGTACCAACAATCTGTTGCTTCAGCAAAGTCAGTTCTATCACCAGTCACTTCCAAACTGCAGGGGGTTTAAAACCAAGGAAAACACCCAAATCTTTTACCCTTACAAGTGCTGGTGTTTGAACACCACCTCCACTGAAACAGGAGAGAATCAGAGGGTTTACAAAAATTGTAAAGCTGGTCCTGACAGAGCTTTTGCTCTCAGCAATCCTCAGAAATCCCTGCAGGCACCAGCCTTTAAGAATTCAGGCCATGCTTTATAGCTCATCCTTTCTCACTGGTGTTCTTAAAGGGCATTTGGATAATTCGATGTGGACTATTTGGGCACCTGACACAAGTTCTACAGTGCAAAGACAGTCCATTTTACTTGAAATTTTACCAATTTATTCAAGATTGAGTAGACATTGCTTATAAGCCAGTCTACATGCATTTATTAATAAAAGGTCTTTAGAACAGTCTAGAATTATTCCCATTTTCTGGCTAGAAAAACTGGATTAAGAATTCATCCCAACTCTCCCAGTCAGCATCAGCAGAAACAATGCGAGGTCTCTTGGATCTGAAGGTTTGGCTATCCATCAAAGGAGAAATTCACCAGTCCTGTAGAACAAACTCCTAGGAAGCACGTTCTGCTGACTAAAGGCTATTTTAACGCTGAATAACTAAAAAGATAGGTTGATTTGAGTGATGACAAGCAATATTATTTTACAGTCAAGAAACCTGGCAGCTACACTCATAAGTACATAAAAATTATAAGCATATCTGCAGTAATGAATTCACACAGGAAAATCCCCGGTGGGGGGCTACAGATACAAGTTATCTGTGCCCCATGTGCTTTACATGACTTAAGTTCTGGTGCTCATGTCTGTGTGTAACGCTACTCACTCAACAGGACAGGCAAATTAAAGCAGAGTCATTCAAGTTGCTTTGGGAAAATGAATAAAATGAGGAATTATGAAAACTCATTACTAGATCTGAAGAGCCATGCACCAGATGGCAGGTTCACTGAGACCTGTGAATGCCCAGCAGTTCTGGGAAAGGAGGTCAGCAGTGCCAGCTTTGCAGACAGGACTCTCCAAGGACACATGTCTGTGACTTCGGTGGGTTAAAACCCACAGTCCCCAGTGCCATTTTCCTGTAATTCAGTTACTTTTCATTACATCAAAAGGTCAGACTATTCCAGAGCCTTTATTACACATCAAAGCACAATTTTCTTCTGTTGTGGTTTAAGCATCTAAAATCTGCATCATACTTGTACTATTTTCCTTCTAACCTAATCTATCTCTGCTATTTTCAGACAAACTATCAACTGGAACATAGAAATATCTAACAAGTTCAGTAAGCTGTAAAGGATTTTCTGGCAGCATGTAGGAAGCTGTATGGCAGGATAGCCAGCTGGGCTAAAATAGAATTCTCTTCTGCCTTCCACATCAATTCAATTTAAACTTCAATTTTGGGGCTTGAAAGATGCTTCCATATGACTCATCTTGATTTCTTAGCAGATAGCCAGAATCAAGCCAGGGTCACAAACCAGGGAAGTTGATAGTCCAATACAGTAACTGGTAACTTGGATATAGATGGCAGATAAAAACCTGTTTGGAAATAAGAGCTGGCTAACAGTTAAAACCAAACTGTCTACTCTTTTGGTCATCTTCAGTAGCTTAGAATCATAGAATCATAGACTGGTTTGAGTTGGAAAGGACATCAAGATCATCTAGTTACAACCCCCTTCCCTGAGCAAGGACACCTCACACTAGAGCATGTCACCCAAAGCCCCATCCAGCCTGGCCTTGAACACTGCCAGGGCTTTGTCTCCTCAGGCATCTGCTACTTCCAGCTCAGTGTGTTGTATTTCTGTATTTAACATATCCATCTTCTCTTTTCTCTAGTTTGTTACATGGGGTTTAGTGTCTTTGAGGCTATCTCAGTACAACCTTCCTCCATTACTCCTCCACATAAAGACACTTCCTGGATTTTTTGCTGGTACAAAGCTTAGCTTTCGTAAGAATTGGATTAAAGAGCCAATAACTACAAAAAATCCCAACCCAGTCACAAGCCAGACCACCTCCTTCCCCCCAAACACAGCTCAAAGGAACAGACAAGCTATGCCCACTTCCCCACATCTCATCTCTAAGGCTGCCCAAAAAGAATTCATTATAAACCTGACCCTAAGCACTGAGCAGCAGCTTCTCCTGGTCTCCGTCAGCAGACTTGCTTTCCAACCTCATTTGCAGCTGAATGTTCATGTTTTCCTGGTAGAGTACCAGGAGACACCACTTGGAAGTTTTCAGGTCCAAACTGCATGCTGCAGCAGGACAAACTCTGCAGGGTTTGTACATGCCTCAAGCAAAGCTGCTTTGAGTATTATTATTTTTTAACTTTCAGGAGTGGAGAAAAATGTACTATAATAACACAGCAGTTATAGACTCCTGGTGCTTTTGCAAGCAATTAAGTGTTGATAATGTTTAGATATAAAACAAATACACAGACATCAAGGCACATACATGCCCATTGTCACCCAACTAATCATTGGGAAAGCGTAAACCAAAATAACCATCAGTAGCTCTGATATAGCTTCAGAGCCGCATCTTCAAAATCCTCATTTTGCTAAGGTTGACTGAACCTTTTCATATGAAAGTTACTCTTTTGGGTTGCAGTTTGCTTTGCTTTTTTTTGTTGAACTGCTCTTCTGTAGGACTCAAAAAACCCTAGAAGAGCACTTTCAATGTGGCATCAGATGAGAATTTCTTTTGCAGGGCACATGTCTCCCTCCCTCTATAATATGAGCAGTTTCAGCAGAGCTGATTCCTTTCCCTTCATGGTATCAGATGGAAATCCACAGACAATGGAAAATTCATTAGCTCTCCTAAAGACAAAAGTTACTTTATCTGTGATTACAATGGCAACACAAAAGTGATGTTGTCTCTTAAGGCATTTCTTGCTTATTTCCTTAGTGTGTTTTTCGTAACTCTCTAAAACTTGTATTTATCAACTAGTATATAAATATACTGACCAGTTACAAGGATGTCTAAACTAGATCAGAAATAGCCCAGGTGAGGACAGTTCCAGCCAGCCACAAATGACAGGTTTCTGGCCATCAACTCCGCTTCCAAAAACCAACCCAAGACTGTCAGAGTCCGTGTCAGCAGCTGCAAAACTCCATGTCTCAACATCGCTCAAAATAAAATCCTCTTCCCACAGCAACCACTGATGAGAGAGTCACTGATGACTTTTCCAGGCATGGACAGATGAGAGCAGTGCAAAACCTTTTGCTCATCCTCCTCCACAGAAGTTCTCCCAGGAGTTCTGGATTTGTCAACCTTTAATTCTTAGTTAGATCCCATGAAAAAAGATTCAGAAGTTGCAACCAAATCCTCATGTGTGCATGTGGACAAAGGATTTATATGTAGCTGTATTTCTCTTGTCTTTGTTCAATATTACTGGTCATTTATGACAGGAAAATACAGCTATTTTACTACTTCTCTAGATTAAATACCCAGAACTGTCATCCAGCAGTGACTGATGCTTGAAAATGAAGCCCAAGCTGTACTTCAAAATGTCTGGGAACATGTTCCTCCTGTAATTTAAATTGTGCTGTTAGTACATGGATACTCAATCTCCTCCTCTTTCCTCACCCTGATTATCTAACCAGTCATCACTACATATCTCCAAAGAGAAACTACTAAACTACCTATGACCCTGATCTTATAAACAACATGGGGGTAAGAAACAAATCCCAACCTATCTGTAACTTTCTGTTCATTAGCCCTCCAGAAGGACAGTTGCAACTACCAGCTGGATGGTGGGAAACCTGAAGAAGCCCAAATGTCATTCAGTGATGCGTGCACAGGCAGAACTGCATGCTGGCTATCCATACACAGCACACACTGCTTCTCTGATGCATTCTCTTGGTAAGGTTGAAAGGCCAAAAGAGTGATATGATCTTCCACTACCTCCAGGGCAAAGAGTTAGATTTAAATGGGGCAATTACTGACAGATGCACACAAGGAAAAGGACAATCAGAAGGGCAGGATGGCAACATCCATTTGTAAGAAGAGACAGACAAGGGCAGCACATAGAATCATAGAATAGTTAGGGCTGGAAAAGACCTTAAGATCCTCTAGTTCCAGCCCCCCTGCCATGAGACATTGCTACACACAAGCATGTAGTGGCAGAATGTACACATGGAGGTTATGCAATATATGACAGATTTTATTAAGTCACATCAAAACTACATCCAGGAAGTGATTTCACACTACAGAGTTTGGAGAATGCATTTTTAGAAGTAGTAGTTCCCTTGTCATTTCAATGTATGACAAGTATATCAGTTCACATAGTGCCGACATCCCCGCTTTGGAGACAGAGGTCAAAGGAAAGATTCAGGAAAGGGAGAAATGCTGCACTGATTTCAAACTCCCTTTTTGAAGTTACAACCATGTTATAATTGAAAAAAAAAAATAAAAAGAAAAAAAATAGGTCACTCTGGGCTTTCCCCACTATGACTGTGCCCTGAATAGATGGGTTTAATTTATGTTCAAGTATATTGCAGGTTGAGAACAAAATGTTTTAGAACCATTTCAAGGTAGCTACTGCTCATTAATTCAGGTTCTTTGAACCACTGTCCTGGTGAATACAGCACAAAGCAAGTGACACATATGGTTCACACTTCATGTTTTGCCAACCCACAAGGAAGAAAGAAAAGAAGGTTTCATTTTAGATAGAGCAAGAGCTACATAATTGCTAAAGAAATTAAGAATAATTACAAGTGGTTTGCCTGATAATTACCTGCCATTACATTCTCTGTAGCACAGAGGGTAGGTACATCTACAAGAGAGAAGGAATGATCATGTTTTTTGGAATGGCAGAGACACAGCATGTAGCTACATGGTAATACTGATTGGTATTACAGACTAATGGGCTCCCTGTCCCCTTGAAGTGCAGAGGCATGAGACTGCAGTCAATATGCTCATTTGGGATCCACTTGATTCCGTCCTCAGGACCAGCACAGATTTATTGAACTACCTCAGCCATATCATCTTCCCATACCTTAGTTTTTCCATTTACAATTATCCACTAAATGTCATGTTTATGAAGATACATTCAATCATGTGCCTTGGAAAGGAACCCCACAGAGAAAGTAAAAATGAGATACATCAACATCTGTCCTACAGCACGCAAGGGAACAGCCTCAGATTGCCACACGCCAGGATGTTTCCCTGGCTCCCATTTTTCATCCATCACAAGGCAGAGAAACAGTCAAGATCTAGAAGCTATCCCTTGAGACAGTTATCTTCCATTAAAGCGCAGAATAGATCACTCACTAAAGCTAACGGGGAATTTGCAAACATTTATTTGAGTGACAGTGTGAACTTCTAAGAAACAGGGTTCTTTGCAAAGATGAGGACATAACTCCAAACCACAGGAGAAACAAGAGGACTTCTGCATTTTAAAAATAGTCATATTGAACAGGAACAGAACAGATTCAGGCAACAGTACCAACAGTTACAACTGTGAGTTAAGGACCACTGATGGACTTAAACACCCACTTTGGTGGGCTACATAATAAAATTCAATTGGTTTAGAACAATTTTAGAAGCAAACTAGAAAGGGAAGGGGTAGTACGTACATGTGTGCATGTTAGGATGAAGTATGCTTGTGTTATCTGTCAAACTGTGCAAGGAATATTGTAGTTCAGCAAATCAAATACCCTCTCTCCTCCTGAGGTTAGAAGCAGAGAGCATTTTATAACTTGGAAAAGGTAGAAGACGAATATGGAAAACAGCTCCCTTTGGAGATGAGACAGAAAGGGTTAATAGGAGACATCTAGAAGAACTTAGACTGAGTACAACAGAGAGGTAGAGAATCCCTGTTCTCAAACCAGTTCTACCAGTAACCCTCTACAGCTACACATACAAGACTTCACAACTTTGCCATATTACATGCCATATAAATGCTATTATTACTATTGTTATTATGACCAAGCTTCAGTCCAGGGTACAATTCTAAGGACAACTGTTAAACTGCTGTAATTAGAGTCCTGCTGACAATCTGAAGAGCTCTTTGCTGAAGTGCTTTAAGAGGGCACCCATCTGGCATGCTCCCCAGTGCTCTCACTGATCCCCTGCAGAGACACGAGCTGTCAAACCTATGTGCTTAGCAGCTTGGTCCTTTTTGCCCTTTGACTGGACTGCATGAACATGCAGTCACAGAAGGAAGTCTGCTCACACTCCTGCTTCATGTAACTGTTGGAGAACAACCTTAAACTGACAGAAAAGAAAGCAGAAACAGGCACAGAAACAGCTTCAACCATTCTGTCACTACATCTACACAGCTGAGCAGAAGAAAAATACAGTAGCCAGATCTGACTCATATGGTGGCATTTTTTGTTATAATGGCTTTTAGACCACCCCCAGCCCATTTTCAGCTAACACAGAATTGTTTCCAATACACATTTGTTTCATGCAATTTACTTTAAAAGTGAGATACTAATAAAAAAAGTGATGTTGAGCAAAGCAAGTCCGTTCACTCTAAGAATACATTAGTGATCCTAGAACACATCTAAACATAATACAATTCCCACCTAAAAAAATTAAAAGATATTAAAATACTTACAGTAAAAGCTTGTCCTCTTTTCTGCATTAAAAAGAAAACTGTCTTCCACTAGCTTCTGACAGCATGTGCAAAACAGACTAAAAATTCAGGGCTTGAGTGCTTCCCTGAGAGGAAAACCACATTGCAGTGAGACAGAGCGCTGCTTGAGAAATGATTCACATACGGAAGCAAGCTGGCTTCACCAGCGCTTTGGCATTCAGCACACACACACATATGCACACTTGCTTACTCAGGGGAATGAGAAATATTACATTTTCATCAAAGCAAGGAGGATTTATGCAAGAAAGTCATCTGTAGGCCACCTCCAAAACACTGAGATGCTTCAATCTGTAAAGCAGACGAAGAGTTTCTTCCACTATCCCATCATCCCCAACAGCAGAACCGGACACTGGGCAGAGAGCATAAACCCCAAATAGTCTGCATGGTCCAATCAAGTAGCAACAAGCAGCACACAGCGTAGGAAGGGCAAGGAGGTGGCCACAGAAAGAAGGCTTTTTTTCAGAGGAAACCACAGAAGCAGCTTTCAGAAGCTTTTATATTCCACACTGATAATGTCTCACCCACAGTGGCAGCAATCACAGCCAGGACACCTTAGACATTTCACTTGTCTCCATCACTGCTTCAAAAGAGTGGGAAGGTATGTGTGTGCAGGGAAGGAAGATACATTTAAAACAGAGGCTTTTACACTAAAAATAACTAGAATCAGTCCCTAGTTACTTCTCCTGAGCTGCCCCAAGCCTATGGGCTTTTTGTTTGACTCTATCCAGAGAAGGGGCTGTTCACACTCCAATGTTTCTGGCCCAAGACACTCGGGCTGTGGCTACAAATCAGGAATTCTCTCCCAAACTCCAGAGAGGGATCCTTTCCCAGCAGTATGAACCTAGTATATAAGCAGTGTTGATGCTACAACAGTAACCTCGTAATAGAGAGATAGGGAAGATTCACAATATCAGCCTAAAAAGAGTTGCTGCATCTGAACAGTTCAACCTTAACACACCCCCTGGAACTCCTTACTCCATGTGTCAAAGGGTCTTAAAGGAAGCTTTAAGTTATGCCAATGTTATGCCAAGAGTAAATTTACATTTCTGTTCAGTGTTGGCATCACTGCCGTTATTGCAGAGTAACCAAGCCTTAAGACACAGGCTGAGTCCAACCTTCTGAAGGTTATAGATTTGGGATCAAACTTTGTCATGATGTTCTTCAGAGTGAGGAACTCTTGCCTTCAGTTCTTAACACATCAGAACAAGGAAAAGACCACATGACTGTTATCATGTGGTAATGGTCTAAGTTTGGCGAGTCTCAAGTGTACATTAACCATTCTGTGATTTTAAACATCTTCCATTCGGAGAGTTTGAGATTATTCACAGCTCAGATAAGGTGGAAGTACTTTGTCATTCATATTAACAAAGTTCTTGTAGATGCTGTGATCTATAGGCACTGTGTTTCTCCTCCCTGAGGAAGTGACACTACATTCAGTGCTGCATGCACAGGCAGTGAGGTCACTTGGGTACCCAGCAGAGAGACTCCAAGTCACTCCCTTTGCTTTGATTATGGCCCACCTTCAAAGCCTGAAAAATACTGACTTGGAAGCAAATGACTGGACCCTGACCTCAAATGAGAGGCACCATCAGCTGCAGGCACCTTGCTGGAAGGCTTTTTTGCCCAAAGAAAACACACACTTTCTGGACTGAACCACGCTGTCCCTTTCCCATTGCTGGTGGGGCTCAGTGGAAGAACAGCATTGCCAGCTCAATAGTCTTTTCTTTCCCTCAGCCAAAAGAAAGAACAAACTGAAATGAAGGGAGCAGGGAGGGAAGATGAGCTACTATATTTCATTCACAAAGATATTTTTAGCTTTGATAAATATAACTTGACCAAAACCTAAAACTGAAAATGCTTGGACATAAGGAGACAGTCACAGCATTTACATGCTTCAGCTTTGGTAAACAGGCTGGAATAGTGGCATTCAATTTCCCCAAACCCAACAAGACCAGACAGTACATTTGTTTATTTAGAGGTTTTCTGGGAGCACTTATTACTATAATTATCTGATCTCTTTACTTAGACCAGAGAATTAATCAGCACAAAACCTTCTGAATTGAAAAATTGTCTGTTTAATGAACAAAGGGGCCAGAAACAGACAGCTAAAAATGAGTTGGCCAGGCTCAAAGCAAGCCTGTGGCCTGTCCAGGGCTTTAACCATAATTACTTTCACACAGCCAGGATGAGAAAACAATTTCAAGTAGTGATATAAACTTCTCTAAAGAATGTGCCAGGTTCTCACCCAGCTGGTAAGTTTGGTTGACAGACAAAATAACAGTGAGCATATTGCTTGCATGCTGCTCAATCCATCAGCTCCCACAACCCTGCAACAAGGTATAAGAGAAAGAGACCAAACCCCACTAATCAATACACCTTTAAAATACAGCATTTGAAGAATTTAAAGGCTTTATGTTGCAACCTACATTGCTCCTGCAGTTTCACAAGAACAAATATGGATGAGACACAACATAATGACACTGGCAAAGGGCAGAATTTCCAGCTGCACAGCTCATTTGAGAGGCAAATGCATGGAGAGTGTGGAAAAAGGCTCACACAAGGAACAAGGTTTGAAATATCTTTGCATTTACAGATATTTATGCTATATTTAACTGCTTTTGTGCATGCAACAACCTTAATTACAGAGGAGAGAAATTCCATAAACAAGACTATTATGTCAATAACAACGTCTTCTTAAAGCAAGTCTCTAATTCAGTTATAAGGCTCAGAACATTACTGTCTGGAGTTATAAAACCAAAAGTAATTACAAAGGAAAGTCTGCCTCAGACAGTGGGTATTAGTGGAGTGAGGCCATGGCCTTGGGACAGCATTTACTCTGTGCTTTCTTCCTTTTTATACATAACTGCTACAAACTTCTTTACTTTCTCAGTCCCACTACAGACGTCAGGAAGTTGAAGCAGTGAGCGGACATTTGCAGAATGAATCATGGGGCACCACTTTCCATCTTGACAAAAACAACTGCTGTTCAGTCCACAAGATGATGCTGATCAAATGGGTGGATATAAAGAGTGAACTCCTAAACTATTGCCAAAAAGGCTCCGCCAGGGAGACTTGGAGAACTCGGATCTTTTCTCTCCTGTTCTTAAGGGGCTATTACAGGGTTTCCTGTTCCCACCATATACCTGAGGAGCTCAGTCTGTGGCTACCAGCTTTGACCCACAACCAGAGAAAATATGTGGTGCTGAAGAGACTAGAAGAATTAGATTTGGAAATAAATATGTTTTATGGAACATGGAGTGCTGTAAGAGACAAGAAAAACAGCTTCCTCTGGTGCCTATTGCCAAATTGTCAGAAGACCAGACAACAACTTGAAAACATCCAAGGGAACAGCCACTAAGTCAGTCAAAAATAGAATTAGGAAACTGCCTGTTTCAAAAGTAAGAATCTGGAAGAGGTGCCAGCATTTCTGAGGATTTCTGTCATTCCTAAGTAGAACACTGAAGAGTTAACAGATATCTAGCTACCAAAAAGAAAAGTCAGCCCACAGAAACAGGCAAAATGAGGAAGGAAATCTGTGGTGAAGGAATAGTCATTGTATTCCATACAGTTAGAATAAAAGTCTCTGATCACTTTTGCACACATTTATCCAGAGTTTATTTTCCTCTGCTGTTTTTGAATGGCTGCACTTCAGCATTAGAGACAGCAACAAAGCAAGGGCAGCTTTCCTGCAGTCACCTTTCAATTCAAAATGCAGAGAGATCTAAATATGTGGAAAAGGCAATACTCAGTGCTCTTCCCTAAAAGGAGGAGATAAGACTTGCAGTGTTCTTAACTGAAATCTTTTATTTCAATGACTAAATGAAAGACTTAAGCAAAAGGGAGTATCTTCATTCTTTATGATCCCTAACTGTTAGTTTTGGGGTATATAGGTTACAATGTGGCATCATTAACAATTCATAGAGAATTACCATACTGAAGCAGAACAGCAAGTTTTTATTACCTACACAGGCAAAATACTGCACAACCCTACTCAATCCTTTTGCTTATTGTCCAGGGGGGATCACATGCTGGGAAAGCCTGCATTTTATCCCCTAACGGGAAAGGAATTACACCAGGCATCCATCAAATACTAAGGAGCCCTGAACAGAAAACCATTTCATTAAATTTTTGCTGATCACTGACAATGGAATGCTGCGCTGGAAAATTAAGGACTGGAGAAGATACATGCTGAAGGCTGCCTTAGAATCAAAAAATCCTAATAGAATGGTGGTGGAATGCCCCACTGCTTTGAACTTTTTGGTATGTTTCAGGGTGATGCAAATAAAAGACCTGAGTTGTCAGCTTTGTTTCAGAGGGACGTGCACTGGAACTGCTGACAGCCCCTGAATGGAAGCAGAACTGCGGGGTATGCCTAGATGCACAGAGAGCATCATGGGGAGCCCAGAAGCAACAAGAACTAGAACAAATTAACAGAGACAACTGATAGCACAAGGAGTTCAAGTCCCAGGAGATGAACTAGCCCTCTAATGTAGATCAGGGTTTCAGAATAGGTTTGATTCCTCATGTAGAAATATAGTTCTTAATCCCTGCATCTTTCACAGGTTTCTTGAACAGTACCATCTAATCATTGCAGTAACTTAGTAGCTCATATAGTTTACAGGTAGGGAAACTAAGGCACCTAAATTACTGACAAAATAGCTCAAGCTAATAAGAATCTACAATGCCCATCGGGTTTAGCTCCCATTTAGCAAGTCAGCAGTTTTGCAAGAGACATAGGCACCCAGAATCAGAGCATAAACGTTTCGCTTTGGTAACATAAATCCGGAAAAAATGGAGAATCTAAATTAAAGTTCAGCAATTCCTTGCTTCCAGACAGCTTGTATGAACAAACATGTTTGCTGCTGCTTAAACTTCTGAATCAACATAGCACACTTGAGAAATTTAACCATGCAGCTGGAATTTGAAGTACCCAAACACTAAGATCCTCCCAGTATTAACCACAGCGTTATAGAAACTACTAAGTCTCTGTAGTTACTATTAAGAAACATGCAGTGGTATAATGCAAGCAAATTCTATTCTGAGATCTAGGTTCTGCTTTCAAGATTTCTTATGAGAATTATTTCCTTGGATTTCTTGGTTAGTAATTATAATTACTTCAGACTTTAAACCCTCAGTCCAGATTTGGCACATAATAAAGATTATAACTAAAATCAATTATGAGCCTTTTCAAGCTTAGTAAAGAGATCTTAGTATGTAAATCATGTTGCCTATGAGGCAGGTAAGGACAAATATCAGCATTCATCAGCATGAACTCATCCTCGAGACAGGCAGAACTCTTTCCATCACAGAAGAGCACTGCGCTTCTGGCTCTGTCCTGTTTGTTGTCCACACGCACAAAGCATATACAAATTGTACCTTTCCTCAAGGTCCATAAGCTCAGCCTCCCATTTTCTTGTACTAAACAGCTACACTGAACAGCTCTTTACATGAATGGAAGCCTCCTTTATGGAAAGGTAGAAAGTCTAAATGCCACAAGCAGCAGGAACAGCTAATGAAGTGGGAAAGAGACAGAAATAGGTGCTCAGCTTTCCAAGTTTCTATAAAGGCAAGTGATAACTTAAAATCTCCAGCAGATATTAAAATAGGAGGGTAATGAAGCAAAAGAATAGATTGCATGAAAAGGAAGTATCCTATGGAGTCTGTGACCTGTTTAACCATAAATAAAGAAATGAAAGCAAAACAACCCCTTGAGGTGACAGAGTTAGCACAAGGGACATTAATGAACATGTCTTGCAGAGAAGCCTATAGATACACCAGTCATTACAGGGCAAGAGAGGATGGATTGGCCCAGCAACAGTAACCTGGGAAAGAAAGCACATGTGACAGAAAGGGAAGATTAGGAAATCCAGGACAGCAGGAAAAGTCACTCTGGATATTGCCCTGCTAACACAGCAGCTGAAGGCCTAAAGCAAGAAGAGTAGCAGTTTGGAAATACAGAGGAGTGAGTAGAGAATACACAGGCCAACTCAATGTTTTCTACCCCACAGTGAATCACCAGCAACTCTGCCTGCTCATGTCACAAGTGGAGTATCACAATTTTGCATCCTTCATTAGGATTAGTGAGTTCATTTGTTGACAGTATCAAAAGAAAGGCCAACTGTTGGCTCTGTTACAGAGAACAATGTCCTTCTATTCCGGCAGGAGCTTGCAGGTGAAAGCATGATCTCCAGGGAAAGCTTGGGGTGTCCCTGCTCATGTACCTGTCCTCTGATCCAAGGACAGGCTCCAGAATGAGCTATACTCCTTTCATTGTTATTAAAGATGAGAAATATGCTATTTTTTCCTCTTTGATTGCATGTGATCTCATTCAAACCTCATTGAATCTCATTGAGAACAACAACTTAAGCATTTTGCCCTGTGGTATCTTGGGGAGCTGGAAACCTTCTACCAGCAGGAAACTCTTACAGCAGTTACCATGGTGACACCGGTAATAGATATTTAAAGGCAGCTCACTCATAATCACATCTAACAGGTATCAGGAAGCTTTAGTAAGAAAAACACAAAGAGCTTGAAACCAGGGAACCAACCAGGCTTAGTGATGGTATAAGTGGACAAGAAATTCATGGAGAGGGATCTGCTTATACAACCATTTAGCCGGACACAAAGGACTCCTGTTCAAATCTGAATGGCACTGAAGCCTGCAGAATAAACTATTTTTAGTCATTTTCAAATGAGTTCCAAAAGCCTTATTTCAATAGCAGGAGGTCTGTAAATCCTTTTAGAGCTGCCATTCCTATAGCTCATCCTACACTACAAGCAGGCTGATGGAAAATCCCCAGCCTACCACTGTCACCTGGAAGGGGTTCCTTCCAACAGGTAAACAATGGTGGTGGCTGTAGAGAACACTGCTCTCTGCACCCACCCCAATGGGCTGACACCAGGAAACTGATGTGGCTGCATTGCAGGAATGGGACTCAAACTCAGCTCCAAAGGGACTTTACCCCCCTATCTGGAGGGCTGGGTAGCCTAAAGAAGAGTGTCATACTGCTGTTTAGAAGTTATTATGAAGTGAGGAAACTTGAGTCTGAATAAACATGAAGCTCACTGAGTTGAAGAAGTACCTTTGATTATGTAAATGTTAAATAATTTATCTCTTTAGTTTTTAGCCTGTAGCATTCCAGCCCATTGGAATGTAATGAAGAGAATCTGCAGAATTAGAGTCCTTAGATACAAAGCTACATCACCAAGCTGGCTAAGCCTATGTAAGAGTCATCACATTGAGATTTCCTTTCTCTTTTTGCTGCATATTTCCATGACAACTTTCCTCCAGTATCAACTTCTTTATATTGGAAAGGTCTCCCAAAAGAGAATTTAGGCTTCTATAGCAACAGCTAAAATCCCTGGGAGATGATGATGTCTGAACACTTATACAGATCTTTTTTTTTTAGCCCATGACTTACAAGTGCATTTCAAATTTCACAGGTGAAAACAGAAGCATGTGTAATATTAAGGAAATTGTGAAGAGCATAAGGAACATGCTGAAGTGGCACAAGTACAAAGAAACCACCCTACTTTCAAAACGGAATCGCACTTCGAGATATCAAACGTTAAAGAGAGCAGACAGATCAAACACTCATCTTGAAAACCCACATCCTGCTCCTTCTGAGGTACAGAACAGAACCACAAGGAATACGTCTGCTGATCCTAAAAGGAGACTTTATTGAAATGTCTCTCTGCAGTCTACCTTATATTGACCTAAAGAAAAAACATATACAGTAAGTCAGGATGTCTTTTCAGTTTTAACACCCACATACCTGCCAGGTAGCTATAATCTGACCTTTTTTCAGTACTTCAGCTCTTTGCCATGATAGTGCCAGTATTCTCCGAAATGGAAAGCCTTGCAACCTCAGCAAAAACATAACCGCACTCTCAAACATATATTGGTTAAATTCATATAAGCTAAGGGAAGTACAGAAGCAAGGTTTCTTCACTGAATTTAGGTGTATTTCACAAAGAACTTGTCCAATGCCCTCTCAAACCTAAAATATTTTAAATAAGAACAAACAAAACCAACATTACATTCACAATCTGGATGAGAACTTGGGAAGCATCAAACATTATATAGATGAGAAGGCTACAGAATGGAAATACTAAGTGCTGCTGCCAGAATCGGAGCCCAGCAGGCCCCAGCACACTTCCTTTCCTACACAAGAGGAAAGGCAACTGCAGAGCAGCCAGACTTTCTTCTGCTTGTGGTACAACTGAAAGCTTTCCCTCTGTTCATTAAGATACCTGTTCCTTTTCCCTTCTTCCTTTCATTCCCCAATCATCACAGTTCTGGTAAAGGGGAAAAGGTGCAGATAGGTAGACATGAGTAAAAAAAATGGATTGAATCTAACTACTGTTGACTTCCACCTTCACACACTTGAAAAGAGACTCTGGAACTGGCAGTTCTACAAAATAAAGTTAAGGACTATGAAAACTTTTTAGTAGCAGTGCCAAAAAATGACAGCCAAAGCCTATGCAAATCCTGGGAACTCTACAAGTAAGACATATGCAAAAACAGGATTTCAGACAAAACCCCCATTATTTCCAAGGTTTATCCTGTCTGCAGAATATTGAAGTGTGGGAGGAAGACTGAGTCATCGTAAAGTTCAAGTGAAACACAATTATTTCACATCCCCATGTGCTGCCCTCTGCTGAAACAGACACTGAGCACACTGGAACATTGTGTATTGCAGGCAGAAGAAAAACTCACGATCCTGTGCTGTCATCACACAGGGAAGAAGCACACTCAAACGAAACAAAAATGTTTCATCTGGGACTAGGCAAGATTAAAAACAACCTAAAGCTTTTACACTGGACTTAACAGCTCCAAAAGCAAAGTGGGATTTCAAGGACAGAGTTCAAACAGTAGGAGCCTAGTGAAGGAAGAGAATCAAATGTGTTGGCTACACACATGCACAATAATGAAAGTTCACAGATTTGCAAAGAAACAGCTGAAAGTTTCATTTGAATAACTTATTTATCAAATGATGTGTTGAACTCTCTGATCCTCTCTCCAAGCCTTAATCTTCTGTCTGATTTCACTCACATGAAAAGTCTGCTCAGGCAGATGAGGTTATTCAAATACTCAAGCACATGTAGTTATTCATATGTAGAACACAGAACAGCAGAAATAAGAAAAGGAGATAAAATACCTGAGGGAAGGAATATAACATATACATATATTTATAGAGATGGATATTTATAAGTATTTTATGTAATTGTAGCTACACAGTATTTCTTTATATCATCTTTACAAATGAATAGTAACACAGCATTTCGTCTAAAACCCAAGAATAAAGAAAAGAAAGTCAAAACAATATTCCAGCTACACTTGTAAACTCTTAGTGCTCAGACTCCAAATCCAACATATTTTTGTTTCCCTTTATGCCTTTGGAAAATAGGCTTTGCAGTGTGACTTCAAAATCAGCCCAACTAGGTTATTTTGGATCAAGGAGAAGATTGAATTCTGAAGTTCAGGGCTCCTCTAGGGAGATCATCCTGCCAGCAACCCTCTCTGCTTTGTATAGAGACTGTTTCAGTAGATTTTAACTGAATGCTTTTCAATGGTTTCTGACCTTAAAAAAAGGAAACCGAATAAACAAACGAAAATAGGAGTTAAAAGCAAGTGGAAGGGGAAGAGCAGCGGCCAGGTGGATCCTGCTGGTCCTGCCAGTAGAGGGCAGTGGAATTTAAGAGGAAAGTTATTAGCAATGAACTTCGTGTAATGAAATATTTGAAGTGGTAAAATCCATGGTTTTAAATTGTTGTTTGAACCTACCTGTCCAGTCCTAAACTAAGACACAAAGAAGACAAAGCACGAAGGATAAAAACAAAGAAAACGGATAACTTTGGGACCTCTAAAGGGTTGTGTTTCAGGGTGTCAGGAAGAAATCATGTTTAATGCATGGTTCGAAAAATAATTATTAAATCTTTTAAATAATTTTTAATTATTAAAACACGCTACTTCAAAGCACCCCATTGAAACCATCACAGCTGTTTCTCAGGAGTTTAAAAACCTATGGTAGCTTTTAAGATTTAAATAGAAAAATAGCCAAAAAAGAAGTCAAGAAAGCAGGTTTTGAGCCATACCTATCTTAACTTGCACCGAGCCAAACAGAAAATTGGTTTTAGTCCACAAGAACAAGAAAGTAAAACAGGCTGAGCAAAGCACTACACAAGCAAAGCACACAGAAGGTATTTTAATGCTCATGGCACCTGGTTTACCGAGAGTAAAAAGCAACAGTCCCCATCTCATTACCAAACAGAACCAGCTTCCAAGAGCCAAGCTTTCCATCTGATTTGACACGAGTTAAGTTCGCATTTGTGACAGAGAGACAGATTCTGGTTATCTCTACGCCCTTTCGAGATATACAAGTCCTAAAGTAAAACTGCTGCTTTACACCGGAGTCAACCAGGGTTTCCTTAGAAAGGCACCGGCGGTGGCCTGATGCTCCAGCGTTTTCACCAAGCCTGGGTGAAACGTATCCGAGCTCGGGCTAGGGGCTGAGGTACCATGAGGCTCTTCAGCTCTCACCTCAGACGACGCCCGAAGGCTGTCGGGGCAAACCGTTGGCTCCAGCAGCCCTACACCTACAGCCAGCAGCGCCTCAGGTGCCCTCCTCCTGTCTGCTCAACGGACGTGGCTACAACCGACCTTCCCGCCACGGACCTGTTGCCCCCCAGACACCAGCGCAGGCGAAGTCTGTCAGGCGAGGACGGCGGGAGGACAGCACCGACACCGCGACACCCCACAGCTTCCCATCCCTCCCCGCACCTCAGCAGGGCAGAGGGACTCAGCCCCGCACTGCGGCACCTCAGCGGCCCCCAGCATGGGGGTGCCCCGGGGGAGGCCACCGGCCTACCCCAGCAGGAACCGGAGCCCGAACCGCGCTCACCTGCCGCCGCCACCGCCGCTCCCGAAGATGCTCCGACAACCGGAGCTCTCACCTCACCTGCAGCGGCTCCAACGGCCGCCAGGGGGAAGG
>JANHGB010014411.1:0-12943 GCA_026283785.1 Coracopsis vasa | reverse complement strand
AGGCCGGTCATGGCCGCAGCGCCGCCGCCTTCCGCTCCGGGCGGCTCGGAGCCTCCCCCGGGGCCGCCGCTGCAGTACAGCATGCTGCTGCAGCACCTGGTGGGCGAGCAGCGGCGGCCCCGCGCCTGGGACCCCGCCACGTTCGGCGGAATCCCCAGCCCGCCCAAGAGCGAGGAGCAGAAGATGGTGGAGCGCGCCATGGAGAGCTGCGCCTTCAAGGCGGCGCTGGCCTGTGTGGGAGGTGCGGTGGGGCGGCTGAGGGAGGCAGGGAGAGGATGGAGGGAAGGGGCGGCTAGCTGCGGGGCGCTTGGGGGGTCCCACTCCGTGGGGTCGGGAAAGTGAGGGTAGAGATGAAATTGCAGCACAGGGACCCCCATGTTTTAATTCTCCTTCATCTAAGCCTCCAGTGTATATCACAGATCCCAGGGAGGGATCTTTGTCTGCTTTCCTTGCAAAGGAGGAGTTGCTCACAGCCTTTCCTCAGCACAGCCTGTCAGCAACAGCTTCCATAGTATGAAGAGACAGGACATTTGCGCTCTTAAACTTCCCTTTTCACAATGCAGCATTGACAGGCAGCAGGAGCGGAGGTTCTCTGGTGCCTGCGGGGAATGTGCTGCTAGAATCCAGCTCAGGTTCATTGCATACTGGTTGTCTTTTACAGGGTTTGTCCTGGGAGGCGCCTTTGGTGTCTTCACAGCCGGCATCGACACCAATGTTGGGTTTGATCCCAAGGATCCATATCGCACGCCAACAGCAAAAGAGGTCCTCAAAGATATGGGGCAGCGGGGCATATCCTATGCAAAGAACTTCGCCATTGTGGGTGCCATGTTCTCCTGCACAGAATGTGTGGTTGAATCTGTGAGTAAAAACTTCTTAAGCAGTAAGAAATGTTTTCTTGTACACTAATAATCTCTTCTACTACATCCAAGTAAGTGTGTATATCCCCTTTGTAACAGGGCAAGGGAGTAGGCTAGTGTATTCTGTTTCTTGACCATCAGAGCATTTCAGGTTTGAGACCTGTCTTCAGAACTGCTGTTCTCTGACAGAACGAGCAGAAGAGCATACATGAGCAAAGTACTTTTCAGTTCAAGTCCTGAATGTGTTGGCAAGTATAGGTGTTATTTTGAAAAGTAACTATTTAAAGTTTTAAAAGCCTAGCTACAAGTGCTTGTTGTTTTTGTAAAGTATCAAACTGTGAGCTGCCACATGGTAATTTGGGCTTCTAAAAACTCCATATGAAGAAAGGGATCCTCTGATCAAAGCTCTTAAGTAATAGGCCTATTTTCATCTTGCCCCTACAGCAAGAAGTGACCTTGTGCAGCTCAGTGGTGAATCTATAATTCATTTTCTTAAACAGGAAAACAAGCCTGTTATGAATGTGAGTCCTGCCTTTTAATTGAAGACACAATGATTTCATAACTCATGTAGAAGAAAAGTCTATCTGCTTGCACAATGGAGCAGAACAAAGAGATCTTTACTCTGCCTGTGGAAATAGTCCATCTTTGTCAGCAGGGTACTGTGGCTGTCACCTGTGCTGAGAACCAGGCTGCGTGGCCAGGCTTGGTGTTGCACTCGTGTAGTTATAATGCTGTTAAAATCTCTGAGCTGGTTGTAGTGCACAGTGTGGTACTCTGAGGGCTGGATCAGCTCACCTGAGAGTGTTTGCTGTAGCACTGCATTGCACCATATGGATTTGTCTTACCTCTCCGGGTGACCTGTTCTTTCCTCTTCTGGCCCTGCTAGTCTGCTGCTTGGGAGTGCAGGGGGCCATCTGCTGAGAAGAGAGGGAAAAACATCCTCAGCTGAGAAGGGGCTGGAAGGTCGTTCCATCTTTCTTGGTGCTAGTACAGACACTGAGTGTTCAGTCCATATTTACTTGTTGATTCTCATTTTTAATTCCACAGTATCGTGGAAAGTCAGACTGGAAGAATAGTGTTATCAGTGGCTGCATCACTGGAGGAGCAATCGGCTTCAGAGGTTGGTAGTGCCTATTTCTGTGATAAGACTCTAATTTGGTTATGCAGCAGGTGATATATTTAAACAGAACATAGACTGAAAATGTCTTTGCATTGGGTTATGGTGATGTCAATATGAGAGTGTACTCCAGACTGGCAGAACTGCTCTATCACTTTCCTGTCAGCTTGAAAGATGTGTGGGTAGGGGAGGTTTGGTCATACAGGACAGTGAGATTGGAGGAAAATCAACAGAATTTACTTGAAAGAAAAAGCAGGAAGTAGTGTTAGCTATCCACACTCTTCTGTGTGGATGGGAAGGAGGGGAGGGAGCCAAAAATACATACTGAGCAACTCTCTGAAGCTACAGCTCTTGTGTTAACAAAGCTCTACTTGTATATATATATCACTGGCATTAACTCTGTTAATTTGCAGAGAGAAAAATGCTTTCCTCCTTTCTCATGTATCAATTCAAACAGACAACTCTGTTTAGCTATGAAAGAGCAGGAGCACTGGGAATTTAGTCCGGCATGGGGACTTTGGGAAGCTCTGAATACTAACGACATCTATAAAAAGCTCCAAGTAAGAAGAGAGCTGCTCTGCTCATCAGAAAGATCAAACTTCTCTCACCTCTCCTTAAGAAAAAAACTGTCCAGAGAGCAGAAAGGAAAGTGCTCTTGAAAGTGCTTCTAATTGAGCTTGTTAAGTTGTGTCTGTCCGGGATCTAATCCTTTCAAAGCAATAGTGACTCTTCTTATCCCTCCCTAGTCCAACAGCAAACCACTTGCAATGCTCACATCAGAGTGCACTGAAATCAGCAATGGCCACTGATGTTTTCTGTCCCTTGAGGGCAAACATAGCAACAAAGGGCACAGGCATTGTGCTGTGCTAGTTTTAGGTCCAGTATGTGCCAGGTTCCTCCCATCCCTTTGGGCAATGGGAGTGCCAGTGTTCCATGGTAGCAGACTGCCGGGTTCCTGCAGGTGTAAGCTCTTCAAGCCAGCACAACGTAAGCTAGTTACTGATTGAGATGAAAAAGATCTTTCCTATTTTGTCTCATTCTTTCCCACCCTTTTTGCATTGCAGCTGGTTTGAAGGCGGGAGTTATCGGCTGTGGTGGATTTGCTGCTTTCTCTGCTGCAATTGATTACTATCTACGGTAACAGTGGGATCTCTTGGGAGGAAGTTTCCCCTTTTGTTCCAGTGCTGCTGCTGAGAGCCTGCATCATGGCACAAGAACCATCAGGCTTACCTTTCCACTGCCTTCAGAGTCCTGATCAGTGCAAGCTGGATGGTGTTGGCCACTTTTCCTGAATGACTAACAGTAATCTGGCTCTGAGCCCTGGCATGCTGCTTCAGGCAGACTTGCAGGAGTATGTGAGGATGGAGCCAGGCGCAGCGAGCAGTATCTCCAGGATGGATCAGCTGACTGTCAGTTTCCAGGAAACAAGCCTGGACTGTGAGCTTTTTCAGTCCTTTGGGTCTGATTTTGATTAAGTTTGTTGCTAGCATCAAAAGAGGCAGGAGGACAAGCATCAAAAAGAATTGCAGTGATTTAGCTTACTCTGTATTTGAACGTGCTGCAAGTGTTGAACGATTATCAGTTTGCAGCTTGCTACTCTGTTGGGGAGAGGTAAGATCCTGTGGAGAAATAAGTTGTTTCAGGCTTTTCTTAAAATACCAGCTGAAGACAAACCACCATCTGTACAACTTGCCTTATTTCACGTATAGAGATGAGAGCCAGATTTCTTTACCATGTCTTAAAGGGAAAAGCAATATCCTTAGCCTTAGAACCGTGTGGTTACTGGCAGATGAACAGAACAGTTTAAGGGAAAAAAAAAAGGTTGTTGCAGAAGTATGATTCTCTGTAGCCACTTGGCTAGCCTGATTTAACCTCGCTGTGGGAGTACAAATCATCTTGCTACTGCTTTAACTGCCACGAGCTCACAGTATTCTTTCCAGCAGTTTGATAGCAAGACTGGAACACAGATTTGTGAGAATAAACCACTGTTAGAGAGATAACTGGGCATTCACTTAGCACACAGTCTGTTTCCCATCACGTCCCTGTACCACCTCTGAGTATTACACTGGGGGAAGTGAAGTGATATTGCTGCAGAACATTGGTACTGAAGTCAAAACGTATTCATTAGCTCAAGGAGCAGCTCCCTATTTGATTTGCATTCGTGTTAGCACTCTTGTTTTTCTAACCAAGCTCTGTTCTCAGACCTCAGGGGGTAATTTATATACTCAGGATAATTTAGGCTGATTTTAACCTTCAGTAGAGCCATTCTGCAAGGGAAAACACCCACTCTCATCTTTTTGAGGCAGTGGGATTTCAGATTCAGTGCACACACCTCACAGGTTCTCCCACCCACTTCCCCTCCTTTGCATCCACAGTTTGAGATCCCAGAATGGTGACAGCACTTGCTTACCTGGAAGAGCAATACTAGCAGGGTGGTTTGGTTGATACGATGGTCATTGGTCAGTTTGAAGGCATATTGTCTCCCATTCCCACATGGAAAGAAGTGGGGAGGCAGCACCATGTGATCTATCAGATGAGGTTTCCAGATCGCCTGATGTCCCTTGCTGTGCCTGTTCAGTATCCTCAGGCCAGAAGCTGTACAAGTCAGCTGAATTTTAAGCTTGAGTAATTCTGGGCTGATTACACAGGCTGGCTCCAGAGAGTCCAGGGTTTTTTTTCCTCCAGAATGTACTGAAATGCAAGGATGTAGCCCAAACCGTAAGATTTCTCTCAAAAGATTGCCTGGCACAATGCCTGTGCGTATACCACTGGCTTGAAGTGCAACTAGCAGGATTTCCACGACAGAGAAGCAGCTGTGATGCCAAGGTGATCAGTTAGTGCAAACAGCAACACCACAAGGCTCCTTTTGTGCAAATGTTGGGGCTTTGCATTTTTATTAACCTTTTTTTTTTTAATCCTCACATGGTTTACAGCCATTTAAAGTTTATAATCTACAGAAATTGAAACAAAACACAAACAAAAATATATCCTTAACAACTTTTGAAAGTCAAATATTAATTAACAGCTCTATTCTACCTGTAGCTGCAAGAGTCCACCCCCCTCTCTTCTTTCCTGCAGGGACAAGCAAAAGCCAGTCATAGGGATGGCCGCAGCCTGTTGTGCCGGGGCTGTGTGGACCGGGCCTCCAGCCACTGTCGCAAGGGGGGGATTTGGCTGTACAGAGTCTCCATCTGGAATGACAGTATCGTGGACAGAGACTTGGACACATGTAACAAATCAGACACACACAGGGATCCGTTGTGCAGTCAGATTTAAAACTCGGCCTCCTTACTGGGTCCAGGGCCAAGACAGACGCCTGGTTATTTTCTGCAATGCTGTTTCCCTTCTGTTTAGCTGGTAGTCAAGAGGAGCAGGGTCTGGAGTGTGAGCCCTTTGGAGGGGGACTGAAAGACCTCCCTCCTTTCGTTGCTTTGCTGGTGCAGGGCAGGCAGGTGCTGCCTTCCCTGGGAAGGTGGGCTTAGGACATACCTGGTGCACCGGTGGCAGGCGGCCGGGCTCTACCTGGAACAGTCTGTTAGTCAGGAGGGTAAAGGCAATGCCACTGTTAGCAGGGATACGCTTGGTCACTTCTCATCCATCTCCATTTGGCACAGGAGAGCACAGGGCCAACGCAATTGGGGAAGGGGGTCTTTTCCCATGAGAACACGGACTCAGCTCACAGAGCGAAAGGTTTCGTGTCCCAACAGGTCCCAGCACCTACCTGGGAATGTGGGAGGGTGGGGGACGTACTGGGAGCCAGGCACTGGGGCAGCCAGAGCACAGCCTGGCAGCGAGCACAGGCATGTGGCCATCCTGCCTTGGGACATGGTGTGACAACTCCAGCCATCAGCCTGGGGGTGAAGAACTGGAGCCACTAACTAAAACAGACCTGAGTTGGCCGGGCACAGCTAACCCAGCAGCAACTGCTTTGTCAGAAAGAGAACAAAGCACTTCTGCCATCAGTAGTGAGGGCTATGAAGGCTTTCCTCCTCCCATCCCTCTGCGCTAGATTCCAGGCTGGGTGACCGTCCAGCTGCTGCAGAGCACAAACGGCTGGCAGCGGGGCTGGCACCGAGGCAGGGCCATGTGCTGCCATTTGCCCTGGGCAGCAGGGAAAGCCAAGGAGGGAAACAAAAACCTCCCCTTTCTCATGGCCATGGCAGGAATGCTGGTGCCCAGCGGGCTCTGCCACAGGGTACAGCCAGTGTTGGCAGTGCTGGGCTGCAGGGGTGCATATGCTTTACTACAGCAGAGATATGGGCGTATGGATACGGCAGGGACCCTGTTCCCCACCCCAGCAGGGTTTGTTGGGGAAACTGGGATCCATGTGCCCTTATGGGACCCACTGGTGCCAGAGCACAGACTTGGGGTCAGCCCATGGTGGAGGAAGCAGACCTGCCTGGCTGGCTGGCTGTCTCTCAATCCTGCTGTGGATCAAGAGACCAGCACAGCCCCTCTCACTCCAGCCTTGTATGATGGGTTACCCCAAAATGCTACTTGGAGGCGAGGTACAGCGAAGGAAGTAGCTGCCATGCTACACCTGCACAGGCAAAGCACAGGGTAAGGGCTGTAGAGGGGACTGGCCTGAAAGCACCCAGAAGAGACGTGGCGAGGAGGAAGCAGCACCCTGCTCCTCTGCTCTCGTGGTCGCAGGTTTGCTTGGGCCAGAGCAGGATCCAGGCACAGGGTCCAACGTTTGCGCAGGCAGCAAGCCAAAGCAGAGCTGGTCACCGTCACGGCAGAGGGAAGCCTATGAGCTCCCAGCCTCTGAAGCAAGTCGATGCTGCACATGCAGGCGTGGGGCAGGGGAGCTGGGCAGCGAAACAGGCACTCGTGGGATGCTGCAGGCTTCGAGCTGGGCGAGACGAAGGGTGCCTGGTAGGAACGAGCGGCAGAATGGAGTCCAGGAGAAAACTAGCGAAGGGGGAAGCCTGCGTCCACAGCCCTTGTCAGTCACTACTTCTTCCGTTGAACAAATATACATAAAACCAATTCCTGAACACAAGGAGGGACAGAAGACACGACTACTTTACAGGGGGGCACGGCGCCTGGGCTGGGACCGGGCCTCTGGTACGCGATTGTACAGGAGCTGCAGGCGGCACCGTCCCGGATCCGGGCCGGTCTCCCTGGGGGGCTCTGATCCAGTCCGTGTCCCCCGGCAGGGAGCTGGGAGTGTTTGCAGCTGGTGCCTTCTCCCTGCAGGCTACACGTCCGTGGAGAAGTAAAGTGTGTTGCGTTTTAGCTCAGTGAAGGAGATGGGGGGATGCTGCAGGTAGTAGAGAAGGACCTGGACCTGTAGCAGGCAAACAGGGGGTATTAGGCCAAACAAGGGCAGAGCTGCCCCCTCCCAGCTTGTCCTTGTGCAGACACATCCAGCAGAGAGTGACAAATCTACCCAGACAAAGCAAACCCCTCTGCTCCCCATACAGGGGTGCTGGTGCGGGCTG
The DNA here is from genome assembly GCA_026283785.1 of Coracopsis vasa. Classification (NCBI taxonomy): domain Eukaryota; kingdom Metazoa; phylum Chordata; class Aves; order Psittaciformes; family Psittacidae; genus Coracopsis; species Coracopsis vasa. The sequence continues at coordinate 5,522 of JANHGB010014411.1, read as the reverse complement.
CAGCCCCATGCCACCAGCACGGCTCTTACCTGGGCCATCACATCATGGGACCAGATGTCAGAGGCCAGGGTGAGGTGTCCCTTGCTCTCCCCCTCTGAGGGTCTCAGCAGTGTTGGCCCAAAGACCGTGGCCAGATTGTGGAGAGACATTTTGTTGATAGGCTCCTTTTCAGCTACCCTGCAGCGCACGGGGGGAGAGGGAACGTGAGCTCCTAATGCTGCTCTCCCGCAATGGGGCAACCACAGGGCCATGTGGGGGGCGAGTGGGGCACCTCCAGCTTGCCACTGCCCTTCACAGCACCCCTGAATCCAGGTGCAGGGCAGGGAAGCTCTGCCCCCTTCACGGCCTCCTCCGGAGCCGCTGGGGCTGGCCGGGAGCCCCGGGTGTGATGTGGCAGCGACCAAGCCCTCGCTGGCTGCTGCGCTGCGAAGCCTCCACCCTTCCCAAGCCCCGGCAGGGTACGGGGAGCCCCGCACCAGCCCGCACCTCCCCGCATGGCTCCCTGCCCCTGAGACCCCCCTGGGGCCCCGGCCAGCCTGCAGCGAGGGAACCGGGGCCACAGCATTGCCATGTTAGGAGGCAGCTGTGCTCCCCAGCACAGGCTGCTCGGTTGAGCCCCGGCCAGGGGAGCAGATGTGGGAACTGGCTGTGCCCAGTTCTCAGGATGGAAATGGATTTTTCCTTCCCCACCCCCCCAGCTCAATCACTTTTTCTGTTTGGCTTTAGCCAAACCAGAAGGGGGGAAAAAAAACCCTTCATGATGCAAGTAACATGAGCTGTGAGCACCGGTCCCAAACTCATGGCAGCTCTGGCCAGGCTCTGCATGTGCATTGCTGTCCTGTGCTCTCCATGGGTTCTGGGGCCCCAGCGAGCCCCAGACCTGTCCATCTCCAGATTCGGATGGGCTTCATCTGCACCAAGATAGAGCCCATCACACCACACAGTGCTGCACGTGCCCTGGGATGAGTGATGCAGGGTGTCACCTGCAGCTCTGGGACACGGCTGCAGTTTGACCCTCTTGGGGTCCTGGCCACCCACTGCAGACAAGGCACAGGGATTATTGCACCTCGTTTTGCAGGGGCTGTTGCTGGACTGGTGGGAAAGGGCACAGCACTCAGTTTTCCTCAAGCCAACACTGACACCAGCCAAAGGGAATCATGGTGTGCTGGGGCAGGTGGGACGTGCCTAGGGCTGCATCCTCTTGGAGGGGCTGGGAGATGAAAGAACCACTGCTGCCTGCCCAACACTGAGACACTGTTGCTGGCCCTGCTCCAGAGCAGCACAGCACCATCCTCCTCCACTTCAGGATCAGCCCACGGCCAAACAGGCACCGCAGGAATTAGCGGCTCTAACTCCATTCACATCCAATCCCCACGGAAAAGAAATGGGACAAACCCATCCTGCACCTCCCGCCTGCACTGGGCATCCCCGCGGGAACCACAAGCCAATCCATTACCTTTTCAAGTGCTCCAGCAGGAAGAGGAAGGTGATGAGGTTGGGGTCAGGCAGTGAGCGGAGAAGGTGCATCATGCAGTTCTCCTTGGCAGCAGGGTCTGAGAGGGCTGGAAACAAGGAGGGAGCAGGCTCAGGACAGGAGATGGGAACACCTTGTGCAGCAGTGGGAACCATCACAGCCAGGTGCTTCCCGGCTGCCACTGCTGCCTGCTCCCTGGGGAGCAGCACCATGAGCCCCGAGCTGACCTGGAGCCAGCAAGGACAGCCAGAACTGAGTGGGCTGAGCTGGGAAGGACCCTCAGGAGTCTCCCATCCCGGAGCAGGCAATGCCAAACAGAGCCACGCTTGGGCACCAACCCCTTCTCCATCCCCTTACCAATCCCCTCCATGAAGGCAGGGTAGAGTCTGTCAGTGAGGAGGGGCTCGGGCAGCTCACGGAAGTACAGCTTCAGTGTGCCAGCAATGGCATTGATGTCCATGTCACTCAGCATGACCAGGATGTCCTTGTTATCTGTCCAGAGAGCACCCACGTGTTACACCTCCTTCCCCTCTGGGTCTCAACCCCCTCTGTCGCCCCAGCTACCCAGGCAGGCTGCTGGCTGGAGGGCAGGGACAGCATCACCGGGTCCACAGCTCCATTGAGCCAGGCTGGGGCTGGGAAAGCCGAGCACTTCCCGCCTGGCTGGGCAATGGATGCGGAATAATTTGCAAATCCATTTGCAATGCTGCCCTGACTCAGTGTCTCTCCGGAGCCAGCCAGGCGCAGCAGCAGCCCAGACACCAAGGCACAAACAAGGCTGGGACCTCTGGGCTTTTGCTCTATGCTCCTTCTCCTCTTCCTCACCCCCAGCCCCTTCCTGGGCACACCAGCACATTTTCCACCCATGCAGTGCAATAATCAGACCCTGGACTTGCAAGGCAGGGGACCGGGGGTGCTTGGTGCCTGCAAACCCTCCCAAGGGAACATGACATGGAAGGAGGCCATCTCCCAGGGCACTCACTTGCATCAAAGACAGCTTTTAATGCCTGGATGTCAGTGGCGACGCCAGAGATCCTGTAGATGCCAACCTCTTCGATGCCCCTCTTCTCCACCTCCTCGATGCACTGGCGCACGATGTAAGGCACCTTGGAGCGCTCACGCCTGGCTCACAAAGCACAGCCATAAGCAAACATTCCCAAGGAATCCCATGGTGGCCCCCCCAGCCCTGCAAACCCTGGGCTAGGGGCAGGATGGGTGGGAAGGATGGGGCTGGTGAAGGAACGGGCAAGTCCCCAGCAGAGAGCAAAAGCCACGCTCTCTGGTGCGGATGGGAGCAAGGGGACATGGTGCAACCCCACACCCACAGGGAATGGAGGAAATCAGCCCCCAGCCCCACATGTACTTTGTCACGACGCTGATTTTGACTCCGAAGACACCGGTCTGCTTTTTGGAAGGGGTCCTCTTCAGGCTCATATCTCTGCTTGTGAACTTCATGGAGAACTCCACCTTGATCTGTGGGAGACAGGGGTGAGTCCCTGCAGCCTGACCCTGACCCATCACCTTCAATGCCACATGAAGCAGCCCTGGAGAAGGAGCTGCAATCGAAGTGAGGGGCTTACCCCGTTCATCTCAATCACATCCATGTGCCAGTTCTTTGTCTGCACGGCCTGTGGGTCCAGCTGTGGGGAGAGATGGTGTGTCAGCACTGTGGGGACACAGCCCCATGCCAGCCCCACTGCCACCCCAAAGCCCCCAAACCACAGACAATGTGGGGTGTGGGACATGCTCTTCCCTGGCAACCTGCTGTCCATGGAAGGAGGATGGAGACGGGAAGGTCTGGGTTCCCTATGGCTGTGCCCTGAAGCCAGGTGGGCTCAGCCTCCCCTGCCCTGCTTTACCCTAAGCCCCTCGAGGCATTTTTAACCCACACCCAAGAGGCAAGGAACTTCCAAGAAATTAGGACTATTTCTGGCTGCAGGTTGATGAAACAGAACTAGGGCAGCGTTTTCCATGCAGAAAAACAACATCTCCCCATAGCCAAGGCTATTTATAACCCCTGGGAATGACAGGCTCCGCTATTTCTGGCTTTGGGGCTAGGGGGGGACTTGGTGACACTGCCCCTGTGCCTGGCCACCGCGGCGAGGTGCTGGTGTTCCCAAGGCGCCGGCACGTGCCATGGTGGGTGCCAGGCCCCAGGGCTGAGCAGAGATGGGTGCAGATGCCTTTTGGTCCCCAGCTGGTGGTATCGATCCAGCTCCATCGATCCCTGTAATGCACAGGGCAGGCAGCGGGGCAGAGCCCGGCACTAATGCTCCCTCCGGGAAGGGGATGGGATGTGGGAGCTGGCAGGAGCGGGAAGGGGATGGCGCGGGCTCTCAGGACTGTGTGTATGCAGCTGCCCAGCGAGGCTTGTGCCAAGCACATGGGTCACTCATCAAGGACACAAGGGAGTTTCCTACAGCTGCTGGGTTCAGAGATGCTCCAGGCGAGCACAAACATGTCCAGAGCTGCTGTTCTGGCCACGGAGCTGCTGTTCCCCTGCCTCTGGCTGCTGTGAAGCCACCACATGTCATGATAGGGGTGGACCCTGTGGTCCTTTATGTCCCTTCTTGCATACCAAGACCCCACACTCCTGAGGACAGGCTCGAGCTGCCCTGGCTCTCGGCACAGACCCAGTACTGCGGCATTCCCCTGTGCCCAAGCGTGCCACATCGAACCCAAGTAGCTCTTCAGTGACCACGGTGCCACGAGGAACGCTGCGGTCTCCAGCGTGACCTGGGAATGGCTCCTGACGTGGAGCCCTCTCGCTGGCTCCAGCCCAGCAAGCACCACGCCACCTCCTCCCGCCAGCCCTGTGGCTGCTGGGAACGGCAGCGGGGGGAGCAGGAGGAGGAGGAGGAGGAGGAGGAGGAAGAGGAAGGCTGCAGCTGCCCTGGGCTCCCGTGGGGCCCTGCAGCAGGCTTGGACACCAGGATCACGAGACTGCAGCCAGACCACAGTCAGCCCAAGCACTGATGCTCCAGCAACCCTCACCAGCACCAGATCCCCATACCCACACCAAGGGCTTCCATCCTTTCCACACACACCTTTGGGGCTTCCATCCCTTTTCCTCACATAGCCCAGTCCTTCATATCCAACCCTGTGAGCCCCCGGCAGCAGCAGCAAAGGTCTTCACCCCCAGCCAGGTCGGGAGCTGTGTGCCTCCTGCAGCACAAGTTTAATTGCAACCATCACATATGCCTTCCCCATCCCCATCCCCTGGGTCCTCCCGGCTCCTGGCAGCTCACATCTGGAAGGGCTTTAGCAAGGCTTTGAAGAAAGCTTTAATAAAAGCCAGGTTGGCTGCCGCCAGCACCACACATCTTACCCCAAGCACAGCACCTCCCTGCAGCCACTTGCCCCTGGCCAGGCAGAATTGAACCCATCCAGCTCCCTGCAGCAGCCAGCACGGCCCTGAATGTAGGCTAGTTCAATCAGTGCACCAGCCCGAGCTTACACATCCCTGTGCACCCACAAGACACCAGCTATGGCCTGGCCCTCCAGCCCTGCCCGCTGTCACCACACGCAGCAGGCAGCACCGCCACGCTGCCCACTCCCTGCAGGAAGCAAAGCTGCCCATGCTCCATCTCCAGGGGTGGGAGGATGGACAGGAGCATCCACCCACAGAGCCACAGGCAGCTCCTGCCCACACAGCGCTGGCAAACGCCCCATCTCCACTACCAACACCATCTCCTCCTCCTCCTCCAAAGGGAGCTGCGTTGCTCCAGCGCAATGCAGGGACATCCTAGGCTGGTCAGAACTGCTGGCCTGGGAGCCCCAGAGGCCAGCGCCGTGCAGGATGGCACAAGTGCCATGCGGCTGTCCCAGATGTCAGCTCCTCTTCGGCAGATCAGCCGGCTTCAAACAGCCTGTGTCTGGGAAACTGCTCAGCCACGTCACCAGCACCTCTCCAGGCTGCTCCCTCCTGCATCTCAGGGGTCTCTTGGCAGTGATGACATCCATGCCCAGGCTGGCATTCTCAGCAGTGCTCCTCTTATCCATGGGGAGCTGAAACACCTCCCGCTCCCAGCAAAAGGGATGTGCCATC
>JANHGB010014410.1:0-15693 GCA_026283785.1 Coracopsis vasa | reverse complement strand
GTTTGTTTGTTTGTTTTAATACAGTAAGAAATGACAACATGCAAGCAGATCCAATATTTTGTCATCTATACCCATACCATTAACCTCACCAAGCTCTAAACTATTAGTTTTTCCAACTGGAGAGAATTGTACTTTCTTGGAATAGAGGACTGCTGAGATGAGCCAAAACCATTGAAAAGTAACAAGACAGAACTTACAATATCTGCAAACAATTTAAAATACATGCACTGTATTTTTTTGCATTACATCATCAGAAAAACATCTTACTTGTGAAGTGCTTGTTGTTCCTAAGGTCCCTGTGGTATTTGGCCTAATGGTTACAGTTGCTGTCCTTGGCTGGAATGAAGTAAATGTTTGACTTGCACCTGTAGTTGATGGAATGATACCCAATACCTTTTGCTGAACTTGAACAACACCTAATTAAAGAAAAATGGAGAGTTCATTAATGACGTGATTGCAGCAAAAGAAGTAAATGCAGCTCCAGGATGGCATTTAGAAATCGGTCTCCAGGTTTCTAGAATACCTTTGAGCCTTTCAACATTTCTTGGGAGAGCCTTTGTCATATTGTAAAAAGCAGCAGCATTATACTCTGTTGACAGTCCATCTACATTTTAAGTTAAGAAATAGGTATTTTAGAAAAGATTAAGGAAAGAGTGAATCTTCACAAAGATCGGTTTGATGGTAACTGTGAATGAGTCCTTGCATTGTCACGGTGCCACAAATTAATATTATACAACCATTAAGAGCTATAATCTCATTAATTTAAAATGTAGAAGACCAGTTTAAACACCTTTCACCTACAAGCTTGTGGTGCTGAAGAAACTGGGTAATGCTTTTCCTCTCACCTAAGAAATTTCAATACAAAACAAGTAGCCTTCGTGATTTCCTAAGTTGCTAAGTATAACGGAGACAGAATTGAGCTTTTCTGTTCAATATACATTCACAAATCTCAAAATATTAAGTCCTCTTCTTGAGGCAAGAAGAAAAACCCTGATCTCAGTTTGGAGCCAAACTCTTGCTCATCACTGAAGAGCGGATGCAGGTATTAATTACAAAGAACAGCAGCCTTTTTTCTTTCATGAAGAAAGTGGTTTTGTTGATGTATGATTTAGGTTAACAAAAAAGCATGCTTCATTCCACATTATTAAAAATAAAACTCTGAATTTTGCACTATGAAATGCAGAATAATTTACAGGCAAAAAAACCCCTTGCATTTTCCCCTTACAGACACAAATATGCAACACGGGGGGAACAAGTTCTAGAAACTTGTGTATATATATAGATATTTCTTCCCCCTTCAAGTCATGGTTTACTTCACTGGGAAAATCGTGTCAATGGAGAATGAATGAGCAAGCTGGAACACATGTTTAATTCAGTGCCCTTTCCCCTACCTCCTTGAGTTGATGGCACATTGACGGCAACAATCTTGCTGTTTGCAGGGAGTGGCAGCTTAGTTATCACTTTCCCTGCCATCGTTACTGGACTGCCTGAGATCTGGAAGGTCTGCCCTGTGCTGGCAATGGTTGTGGCTGAAGTGGCAGCTGTGCTAGTGGCTATTGAGGCACACAGAACAGTCAGTTTTAGAGCAGAATAATCAGTCAATGAAATGACTTTTTCAAGTATGAAACAGCAAACTATTTTGACAATCATTTTTGAATGCGTCATACTTTCTTTGGTAAAGATTCTTTTTTTGGATACAGTACATTACAGCATAGAATGCTTTCATTATCAATGATTACTAGTACAACAACGGAGTAATAAATGAGGCAAGTCAGAAATAAGACTACCTAGCAAGTCTGGACAAAGGAAAATTAGACAGGTAATCTCTTAGAAATGTCCTGCTGACTTTGCAAGAGATTAAAGAGCAAAGATAACAAGAAATGTAATAATGATACACATTGTAAAGATGTAAGTGCTATATATAGGATGAAGTCCAGCATGTGCTCTTTCCGTGATAAATGCCTACTTACCTGTTGAAGATTGGCCTTGTTTAACCCAAGTAGCAAAAGTCTGATGGAAATTCTTGTTCTGCTGGAATGTTACTGTAGCTGGAGAACCCACTTTTGTAGTAAGTACTACTTTGGTTCCAGTGGGGACTGGGCCCGTTAAAGGGCCTACCACAACTTTCTGTGGTGTTGAGACAGTAGTTGCCGTGCTGCTGGATGTAGTGACTGCAGGGGACACGCCTACTGTAGGTAACTGCTTCTGCTGTTCCAGCCGTTTCTATGGAATTTGGGAGAAAAATGAACAAAGGCATAATTAGCATTTTCAGGGTTTGTAAAATAAATGCTGTCTTTCCCAGCATTGGAAAATAAAGAACTCTGGCAGGATTTTAGTTCAGGTTATAAAGGACTGAAGAATGAGCTGTTTGCGCACACTACAGCATGAGACTCCTTGACACAGCCAGAAATTTTCCTTTATAGCATCTTTAAAACCCTCAGTTTGTGTTAATTTCAGTGCGTATTTTACGTTAAGGAAAACAGTAGTCTCAGATTAATCTGAAAGGTTAAAAAACTTTGACAAATATCCATCCATTTGGCTTTGACCATGTGCACACAGCCTGCATCTCTGCCAGTAAGCAGTACATCCTTGTTAACATAGTTTATTACTAGCATTCCTAGCTTTAGAGCTGTCTGCACTGAGATCCTGCCAGTTACAGAAAGAAGACTCTATCATTCTACTTCATTATTGTGATTTTAAAAATCACTCTTTTAACTGTAAATCCAGTTTGCAGCCTGCTGAAGAAAAGTAGGTTCAAAATCCTTTACCTTACCCACCAACCTTCTGGGCTGCAACAGTCAAGAAGGAACATGTAATGTAGAGAGCCACTTTGTGACAGGGTACTATCAGTAAGCTCTTAAAATTCCAACACATCTAACATTCTTCCCATGCTACTGGAATCATCTCGGTATTCATTAAATTAAATTCCAGTGACTGGTTAGCATTACATTGTGGTAATGCCCACCTATCAGAAGTACTTATTGACTAATAATGTATTTTCTCCAGGGAAGATGAAATGAAAAAGGACTAAGATGGAAAAAAGCAAAATTCTTAATAACGTACGTGAAATACCAACATGGTATTTGGTTTCCTGATTTTAATTGCATACATTTACACATACATACACACATCTATACACACACAGCTATATATAGTCACATAAAATTATCAATAGGCTTAATTCGGCCAACTTAGGATAAAATCAAAAGATTCAATTTGAAGCATGTAAAGCAAATGCAGTTGTATTCCCAAGTCAGCTATACACCAAGGCAGCTTTCCATTACACCACAGGAACACCTTACCTGGACGTTGGTGATTCTCAGCCTTCTTTTAAAATGGAAGCAAACTAAACCTTTTTAAAGTGTAATGAATTGGATGGGGGGGAAATAAAAAACAAAACCCAAAGGCAACCCCAAAGCAAATCTTCGCCTTAACCCCATTTCAAAATGACAGATGGACACAGTGTGAGCAGCATTGTTTGATGGTTTAGTGTGCACAGGAAGCAAAACCTCTTGAAAAATGGTGTAAAATAAGGGATAAACTGTGTTTGCCATATTTTAATGCATGCTGCTGACAGGTGGGACTACCGAGAGCTCCCCCACCTGCTGGGCAGCCAATCGTTGGTGTTTTAGTTGAGCCTCCAATTGGGCCTTGAATTCCTCTGCCTTCTTCTGTTCACTAACCTTAGCCTGTTGTTCAACTGCCTGTGCCTTTTCCTTCTCCACCCTGCCAAAGACACAACCGAAAGTAAGTTATAGCACCACATAAAATCCAACCCTCAAACTGGATTGCATTTTATCCAGTTTAATTGCTCTTATAAGAACAAACATCGAGACTGAAAATCACTGAAAAACTGGCCATGGCTGTACAAGTATTTTGTAATAAATTATTGAAGTTGTATGCAACATCTCTGAAATATTCGGATGCTGAACTACTGCGTCACCTTACAGGAAACTATTAATCAAACCTGGAATTTATAATTACACCTGAGACTGCAAACAATCTATGCAACACCATTAATTTAAAACAATTCTTTCCAAGTGACTCCAAAATCTTGTTGCAACTCTAAGCATGTAATACTGAGAATATTCAGTTATTACTTGAATATTCTCAGGCTGAATTTACCTTTACTTTACTTGTACACATTCATTTTCTTTGTATTATAAAAGTATTTAAACACCTAGTGTTTTAAGTCATGCTAAAAGTAGCCTAAAGCCTTTCCATGCATTACCCTAATAGCCTTTTAGCATACAACAGTGATTAGTTCATAACCATGGTAAATTAATATTAGTTGTAACAAATCTGTAAGATCTGCATAAAATAGTTTGGGTACCAGCAAACAGTTTAGCTTTACAGCTTTAAGCTTGATTACCATTATCAAAAGGCACAGTGAAAATCCAACACAGATATGCTTTCACTGACTGTAGCTACCAAGTTAGTGTTCTCCATCAGGAACTCTGATTTAACATACACACACAAATTAAAACTGCTTTCTTTAAAAGCTCATTTGAGTTCGTTTACCTTTCAGCAAATGCCCTGATCTCCCATAGTTCCAATTCCTCCTCTGCTACCCAACTTTCGATTATAACAGGGCCCGTTTGCTTGGGTGTTTCCGGCCTTTTTGGCCTTAGTGCACTTGATCGCAGTCCCTTCCTCTGGGGTGTTGGAGTTTCTTTAGAGAACAGTCAAAACACACACATTAAGCTTGACAGTAAAACAAAATTAAAGTGCAACCCAAGATTTAGTGTCTTTTTCAGTCTCATTTTATAGACAGGAAGGCTTTTCAGCTTGAGAGAGATCAGTTCGCTAAATGCATCACTTGTTGCCCATACGTGAATGAATAGTTGATGTCAAGCTGTATTTGCTCCCTTAATGGTTTGAATTAACATAAAGATCCAGTTACCTTCATTTCTGTAGGAGCTTATAGGAAAGAGAAAAATGTATAATCAAACATACCTTTTGGAGCCTCTGGTACACCAATGGGACAAATAATTTTTCTTATACAGTACTCTGAGCGGATTCCATATGGACCAACATCTCTTCGCTTGATTATTTCTGTTGTCGTAATTTCAGTCTCAGATGTTTCTACAACAGATTAGTCCCAATACATTAATAAGAGAAAACAAATAAAAGCTAAATGTCCAATCAACCCAATATAACCAAGGTAAAGGTAGAGCAACTAGTACAAACTGTTGACTACAAGATTCAAATGCCATAGGTAACATCAAGCCTTTACAGAAATGCTTGCAATGTGTCTGATATTAAAAACTAACAGCAAGAGCTTTTGCATTAAGAAAGTCAGAAATTTAGAGGAAATGATACCTGTACGTGTAGTTCCTCCCCCAGGTGGAGCTTTTGCTGCCATATCATCCCATTTGAGACATGCCCACAACAACCGCAGCATGAGGCTCACTCCAGCCAGTGATTTCACTGTTTGAAGTCGGTACCTAACAACAGACCATGAATTATATTTTCTAATCAAAATCTATTCAAAACACCCAACCAAACCCAAGGGACAAAGAATTTCCATTCTACCATTACTAAACAATATAGATAACTATTGAATAATAAATAGCAAAACTTAATTTCATCACATCCTAAACTTTTCCTCAAAAATGTAAAGCATGTACCTCCAAGTGATCCCAAAAGTTGGCCTTGGGGATGGATATGGCCAGATATCCAAGGCAGGCTTTGCATTGTAATTGAAATAGGGAACTTCTCTGATCCCTCCTTTCCTGGCCAGCTTTTTCAAGTCATCATTGGGTAAAACAAAGATGCTTTTTTTACTGCTTTTGGTAACAAATTTTCTGTAAGATGGTAAGGCAGTTCCAGAACGGGTTTTTTTGGGTCTTGCAAATTTCATTAACTTCACTTTGTCTTTTGTAGAATATTCTTTGCTGACAGTCATGGAAGTCACCAATGTGCCTTCTGGAGTAGTCAGTGAGTCAGTTACTGTTGTTGTAACCACTGTTTTACTATGCTCTTGCACAGAAACGACATCAACATTACTGTCTGTAGCTGGAGTGGTGAGCTTAGTCACAGTAGTGGTGGTAGTTACAGTGGATATGGCACAATTTTCTGTAGATGACACTACTGTTGTTTTCTCATCATTAGAAGCTACAGTCTCTGCAACCTTATACACAGTTTTGGATTCTGTAGACACAGTTGATGTTGTGGTTGTCACTTCAGTAATAACAGTTTTTATTTTACTATCTCCATTAACATTCTCCATTTTATATGTCTGTACACCATTCTGATCAGCAAAGTGACTACTCAAGCTAGATTCCTCACATGAGGTTACAGGCGACGGAGTAACTTTTTTCTCCTCAATTACATCAGTTTCCATGGATTCTGTTTCACTATTCAGGTTATTTTCTTTACAGGCAGTGCCAAAAGCAGATCTCTCTGGAGAAAGACGTTTTTCTTCAGCTTTCTGCACATACTTGGGAACTTCATCTGGTGGCTGAAGACTCTCCCTGGATTGCAACTCAGGTGAACTCTGCAGACGTGACTTAGCATCCACATTGTTTTTGTCCTTTGTGTCCTCTACCGTGATGTCACCATTCATGAAGGGTTTTACTGAGGATTCCTTAAAAGTCAATGGTTTTATTTCATGTTCTTGGATGGATTTATTAATATTATTAACTTTCGGTTCAGTATCACCCCCTGCCTTTGTTTCACAAGTATCTTTAACTGAGCAGTCATCATTTGGTAATGCTTTAACATCACTGTCTTTTCCATTCATTTGAAATGCTGATTTTTCTTTTTCTGTCTCACTTTCTTCATCTTTATTATTCTTTTTGTCAGTAACACTATTTAGATTTGTCTGATCGAGGTATTTGGTTATGGTCCTTGTCTCCATTTTCTTTTGACCATTAGCCTCGGTTAGTTTAGAGCTCAGTAAATCCTCATCAGCTTCTACCCTACCCGTGTGTTCCAGCGTTTGACTTTCAAGGTTTCTTTCAGAAATTAGCTCTGTTTTAAATGGTTCTTTACTAACTGATTTTTGGTGCAAGATAGTCTTGTTTTCACATTTACTTTCACTCTTTATTGAAGTAATTTCTTCCTCCATTTCACTTTCTTGAGAAGATGTTGGTTCAATATGGCTTTTTAGCATACAATTGTTTTCTGGATCTTTGCTCTGCTGTTCAGAATTTCCCTCTGAATCTCTTTTTTCAGGGGTGGCCAGAGCATCTTTTCTACATCTGCCTTCAGTTACCACTGGCCCCAAGTCTTCACGTTCACACTGAGTCACTCTGGTAATAGGTAGGTTTTGTTTCAAAGGTTTTTTGCTGGTTTCTGAAATATTCCATTTGATTTTACCTTCTACATTTGTTTGTTTCAAGCCATCCACAAAGGAACTCTCAGATTCTCCAAGAGCCTCTTGTCCTTGACACTTATCAGCAGTCATAGGTTCAGGGTTGTTTTCTTTACTATCATTCTGAATGGAGCTTTCACCTTCAGAGGATTGACGTGAGTCTTCATCCAGTAGCTGGCCTTCTCTTTTTGACAGCCTGTTTGTCAAAGGCAAAGAGGGTTCATACAGCTCACCGGTTTTGGAACAAGAGATGCTGCTGACTGGCAAGCAGTCCTGTTCTGCATCTTCAGTTCGGGTCTTCTCTGAAATATAGGTTTGATTGTGGGAAGACATGTCAAACTGGCTTCCTTCTTTTACTTTTCTCATTTGTAGCTCATCTGTGTTTTTCTGGGGGCTTACAGATCGAATGCCCCCAGTTTTAGCACTAGCCTCCAGTTTCATCCTTTCTAGTCGTTGTTTTTCTTCCAGTGTAAACTGTTTTATTCGCCTCTCAAGTAGTCCATCTAATTTTGATGATTTTACTTTCCTTTTGTAGCAAGTCCTTAAATGAAATCCCTCACTGACATTGATTATATCCAGCTTACAATGACTATCCTCATCTTTTACGGGGGATTCAATTTTCACATCATCTACATCCATAGGTTCTTCCTTGATGACTTTATCGTTTTCACCATCGATTTCTTTTTCCACTGTGAAGAAGAACAAACTCTGCATCAGTAAGCCCCCTTAACAACGAATACCAGGCTATACTTTTACACTAACAACTAAGAAATAAATGGACCTTTTAGCATATTAATAGATTTCAAGAAAAAGAGAACAAAAACTTCAGCCATTACTACAAGGAATGATCAGCAATCACTTAACTGAAGCATTTTAAATGTCTTGACAAAACATGTTGCAGCTTTTCAATAGTTATTTATGAGGCCCTATGCTTTTACACATGCAGTGCTGTAATGAATAGTTTTACATAACTTCAATATATCATTACCTTTGTCTTTTGCACCATCCAGGTTTTCAGAAATTGTATCAACTTCTACTTTTTCTTGACGTGACTTTTCTTCTTTCACTTGTACTTTCCCTGACGTTTCTGAAACATCTGCTTTGTCTTTTGCTTGCGGATCATGAGAATCCTTTGTTCTGTCTTTTTCTGGTTTTACCTTAATTGGACCTTTTCGTTTATCCAAATTGCATTTTTCATCTTCACTCTTTGCTATTAATAAATGAATTAAATGGTGTCAATTATTCAGAATATCTTTTCTACTCTGCTACATTTTAATGTATGTTATAGTTTACCTCTCAAATCATTCATCATTAGTGAAACTGAGAAATAGATGCAATGTTAAGTATACAACGGTAACATATTAAGCTTAGTGCACTACTGAATTAAAACCCCATAAAATCTAAAAGCCCACCAGAGGTAAAACTGTGTCATTTACCTTAGTTTTTCAGGAGTCTATGCTCAGCTTTTCTTACAAAACCATACCCCAAACCTAAAACCCCCCCATGTTTCAGGAAACTAAATACCACTCTCTGAACCCCCAGTCTATTAACAGTGTATTAATTCAGACTCTGAAAAGTCACAATTATCACAATTTTCATTTCTACAGTAAAACCAGAATGGACATTAGTATTCAAATGACTTTGTGCTTAGCACAGTAGTGGCTATTTATTGCAATACAGAAAGCAAAATAAATCCAATTTATCAATCATACAGAAAACACTAAAAGCAGCAGCATCTATTTTATGTTTGAGCCAATGAAAAGCAACAGGGAAAGTATTACATCAATATGTGGGGAAAGAAAGCATTTTGATGTGTAATACAGGGTGGGCCACCATTTTCTAAATTTTAAAAGGAAACTACGATTAAATTCATTATAAATAAGACTTGCACAGTTCAGGATGTATTCTAAAAGTCACCTGTACAAAACTTGCCTTTTTAAATATAAATCCTTGGAACAGAAAAGTGAGAAGATGCGTTTTACATTTCCTAGAGAAATGAATTCCTTTTCCCTTAGGAAACTATTGTTCCCAGATAAAATTGCTTAACAGTTTTCTGTTAACATGGGGTGTAGGTAAGTGTATATGTATAATGTACATACCCCAATATTTTAGATGTTACTTTTTGCTTGTGATTATCTACATAGTTCTATCTACCTTTAATTTACACAAGGCTATATAAAGCTGTACAAATATCACACACAACTTCGTAATTCAAACAATTTAATGTAGCTTAAAAAAAAAAGAGTCTATGAAAGCAATGCAGACACTTACTTGGTAGCAACTTTCTGTAGTCTGCATTAGTATTTCCAGGCAGTTTGGGCAGAAACCTGTGGACGTGTGTTTTACTAATCCAGCTCCAGCCACCATACCCTGTCACTCTATATTCCTCTCCTTTTTGCTTCCAAACCTGTGAAATATTTTTAAAATAGTGGTTTTAATTTTGCTATTTGCTGCATTATCAACAACCTTTTATTTACAGACTTTTTAAAGCAAGTTGAAGTATATTTGTGAAATACACTATGTAAAATTAAGTACCTGATGATAATTGCATTGATTCCATCATAGTAACATCTAAAAGCATATTTAGTTCCTCTGAGAGAATCTATTTACCTAAAAGCTAAAAGATTATACAAGTTTTTGAATGAACCCATCCAACAAAAGTATCTAGTTATCTACTGTAGAATACAAAGAGGCTACTATAGTGACTTCCATCATACTATATAACTTCCCAAAGTAAAGGTAGTCAAGCTAGATTTTTTTTGGGGTGGGAATGGGACGGGTGCACTGGACAAGGACAGACACACAAAGATTCCAGTAACTAGCTAGAACTCCTCCACTAGGAAAGGCTGCATTTGGCAGACAAGCATCTGTCAACTGAGGCGGCGTCACTAAGAGCATAATACATAACAAATTTAGTTCAGATAAAGATTATGTGCTTGAACACATGGGCTTGGTTCCTATCCTAATGGCAGGGAGTGATGCAATGATAACAAACTAAGTTTAAAATGAAAGCAGAAAGAATAAGTAATCAACAATGCCTGTATTTTGTTTGTTCCTCACACAAAAGAAAACCTCACCTGATGCTTGACAGGAAATGTGTATTTCACCCACGTAGCTTGCTGCATTGTTTCTTCTTCTTCTTGTTTTCTCTCTTTTTTTTTCACTTTCTCCTTTTCTTCTCTTTCTATTGCTGTCATTCTGCGTAATCTAATACATATAGATTGAAGTGCATTGAAGGACAGGATCTTATAAGCAAATAAAAGAAGTCAAACAGCAGCATATACTACCTCTTTGAATAATTGTAAACATCTGAAGTTAAGAGGAATGCCCAGTATCAGGTTATATGTATTACTTGCACCAGAAACACTACTTTTTTTTGGCTATTCCAGTAAGGCAAACACAGCTGCCTGCAACCATGTCTGACATCAAACACATCTTGTTTCTGCTGCTATGACACAATGAGAGACAAAAGACAGACTCCACTGAACTGGGTGTGTTGAAATTTGCTCTTGTAGGCTCCCAGAGTTTTATCACTTTGGGACTGTGGCTCAGGTAAAGAGAACAAACTTGCTTTGCAGGAGCAATGAGGCTATAAAAATCTCGTCACGTATCTTCAGTATTTCTGGTTGAGAAAAACCACTTCCAAGTGCTGAATGACTGACTAAATTTAAACGGAACTCTTAGAGGCTTAGAGGAACCAGTAATCGTAAAACAAAGGCAAGTTCTCAGAGTCAAAAATATTGTTATGCTTATTTATTTTACCTAGTGTGCCCCAAGGACTCCCGCCAGATTGGCAGCATGACAACCGGTTTAATTGCACACTCCAATATAGCCAGCGCTAGTGCAAATTCTCTAGGTTTGCTGCACATCTGAACAGCCTTAATCCAGTTAGACCTAAATTGGAAACAAAGATTAAAAACCTGAAACATACACATGCACTAATACAGCATGCTGTGTTAATAAGATTTAATGGTAGGAGAAAACCTCTTGTATTGTAATACTTCACTCAAATGTGCAATCCTTTCAGCCATCCATCACAACACACACGCACATTAGCTTATATTTTAACATACTGCAGCACGGGGCTTGGAAATCACTGATTTGGTAAGACCATTGCTCATTAATTCTGTTAGGCAAAATACAAGTGAAACAAGAGAATATATATTTTCATTTAGTAATTTACCTGTGGGAAGCCCAGTTAGGGTGAAGGAATGATGCCGGGATGTTGTTTTCTAGCTGAATGATAGTTAGCCTCAAAGTGGAAATGGTAAGAACTTTGGACCCATGTACAGACCCATTCCATTTGAACTCTCCAGCAGGAGTCAGACAGAATTTATGCGAGAGATGTCGTCTCTTGTCATGGTCCTCCCTGTGCTGGTGCTTGTTCAATGCGAATGAATTAGTGGCATACTGATTATGATACACACGATACTTCCCCTCTTGCCCTAATTTGAAATAATTGTTGATATTTCCTTTCATCACAACTTCCTTCTTTGTGTTCATTCGGGAGATTTCACCTTGAGAGTTGACCACTATAACCTTGTGAAAGAAAGAAGAATTATAAGGATTAAGTTTCAAGTATTTCTATTTATTTATTTATGATTTAAGCTTCAACTGTCTATATATAAAACAATAAAGCCCCCTTGCACCAGTTTGTAGAAGCAAATAACTGTTTATCTGATATACTAAATATGGGTACTTCATCACTGATGTATAGCATTCGGATATCCCCAAAGATTGACTATAACATTAAAAAAGCACCATCCAGGCTCCTCAGGAAGTCAAACACAAACTCACTTTGTTGCTCTGAATTACGCCTATTGTGGAGGCACCTTTGGGAAAACAGCTTCCCTGACTAAGGAAGCTTTCTGTGAACCCCCTTGTTGGCAAATCACAGAATTCATACATGTAGTTAAGCAAACAGGTGTCTTTGACTTTGAGAACATGGCATGGATGACATCACTCGTGTAATTATTCATTAACTGAGTTTCAAATTCGAGAGCTCTGTGAATAAATATGCTAAGTACTAACTTACAAGGGAAACCAGCTAACAAAAATAAAATGAATACATCAACCAATATGCAGAAAACGAAGTGCAGTGAATTCCTGGCATTCAAACACTTCTTTCATGGAGAAAGTACTTAAAAAAATCAAAACAAACCACCAAAAACCAACCAACAACCTACAGCCATGCAAAACACTTTTACCACTGCACTGAGTCACTGTCACACCTCTGTAGATAGTAACTAAGAACAAAGAAGGGGGATAAATGCTTCCTATGATTAAATACTTTGCTATTATTATTACATTTTTTTAAGCATCTTCCTAGTCTGCCAAAATCACTCTTTTAATTTCAAAGTATTATCAGTTTTGTACAACATTTTCATACTTCAAGTTTTCCAAGATGCGCACAAACCTCTCTGCCTTCTTTATGCAACTTATTTGCTTCATGTGCTGCAGCAGCAACCTGCTGGCTTTTCATCTGGCTCAACTTGCTATCTGGATTCCGTGATCTCGTGAGCATTCGCATCGAGCCTGGTGTGCCTTTTCCTGCTCCTGGAGAATCACTCCTTTCACCATTAGATTTCTCTCCTGCCCAAGAGAAAAAGGCTTTTAAAAACAAACTTAAAAATTGGAAGTTTTCTATTTGTGAATGGGAATTACACAGTAAAAAGATGCATAAAGTTAGAAATACTATTATTATTATTATTATTACCTATGTCCTCTGAAGTCTGGGATCCCCTCTCTGCATTTTCAGCATCATCAAGTGTCCTAATGGAGTCGTTCTGCCCAGAGCCCAGCTCACTGCCATTGCTGTTTTCAACATCTGACTGCAGAGGCGCAGCAGACGCACTGCTGCTGTTGCTAGGGATCATCTGACCAGTTTCTTCTACAAGAGAACAACTTCATTTTTAGTTCTTCTTTTAAATTAGATCAAGGTAATCTTTTTGTGTTTTGAATTTTTCCTCAAATAAAGGCCAGATGAACATACTTTGCTGGACTGGAGGGAAAAACCTATAAAATATTAATTCCCTCCAGAGCACTGTATCCATGAAACTATCTTCAAGCAGTTTCAGCTTCTACGGCTCTGAAGGGCTGAAATTCATATTTACACGAAGTATGGATATATTTTAACTAGGAGACAATCTTTTTCCTATAGATGCACACACAGAGAACTCCCTACTGCGACTTTGCTTTGCTTTCAGAATGCAGATTTCATGAAATCTGGTCTTCCTGCAGCTTTAGCTTATTTTATTCTCTTGTTATTTAGCTTACACCTTTCAGTTGACCTCCAGTTTTCCACCAAGTCTTTGACTGTCTCTTCTTTAGCACAGTAATTCTGAGGAATCCTACAGATTTCAGGTCAATTGGCACTGCTCTGCACCTAAACTCCTCTGCAAACTTCAAATCGGCCTCTTTCTTACAATCTGATGCATCTAAGTGTTGCTTCAAGTTCAGTAAAACAAATGGGCTCCTGGCCCTCAGTTGTCCTTGTCACTGTCTTGACAGCTATGGACATCATTGCCACGTCACACTGTTGATTTTAAGAAAGGTGACAGAACAAAACCTCCTTTTTGTGAAACACTCACTCCTAACAGAAAGACCACTTGGTAAAGTATTCTGGGGTTCTTAGAAGATCCCAAACCTGCATGCACCACTGTTCGATCCATTTCCCTTTCGACTAAGAGGAAAAATGGAACCATTTGTGGTGTGTGTTGTCTGGAAGAGAGTGGAAGCACCCAATCTAGGCTGTTAATAAAAGACTAATATCCAAACTGCATTTAACAAGGTGGTGACAGACAAGTGACAAACATTCTTGTCTAACTTTGCATTTTACTTCAGTTTTCCCCCTCTGGGGGTAGCTGCCTCACTGATACTGGTTCAGGATCTCTCCCTACCTCTGAAATGACAGTCTCAAATGGAAATTTCATCACAGGAACAGAATTATCACTATGAATACAGTAAATTAGACACAAATAAGAACCTTCTCCACACACATACACTTTCCTACCAAAACCAAAAGCCCATTCATTTAAAAATAAGCTAGAAGCTTTGGAATGAGAAAAGTACTTGTGGAAGGATAATAAAGAAATAATGATAACTATACCAGTGAAACTTTAAAACAAGATACTAACCCATAAACGTGTCTGGAACAAAGCTATAGGATATGTAACTTTTCCATTAAACCTTTATGCAGTTATTTTAACTTTAAAATGGAATAAAAACCATATGAGAACAGACAGATATATTTGGTCAAGTATCTAAAATGCATGCTTATTGTCCCATGCACTAGGAATCTATTAAAAAGTGTATTATGAAGCTTCCAGATTGTGGATTAATCCTAACGTTCACTATCTCCTCCTTTGAACAAAGTTAATGACAAGGTTTGGATGCATTCACATTTGCAAGTTCAAGAACTGCGATCTGTTTGTAATGGAGATCTATTTCTGTAGGAGAGAAAACCTTTACTACTGTGTTCTGAAACATAACACTGAGCATGGCTAAATCGCAGATATTATAGAATGATAATATAGAATTATAATGTATTTGTTATAATTCTAAAATAGTACACTGATAACTTATGGAATTAAGTCCCATTTATTTCTAAATCAAAAGTTTGGTGTTTTTTAGAATATTACTAAATAGTGTATATTACTATTTTTGAATCACTGACATGGTAGACCAAAACACGTTAAAATACAAGAGCCCCTATGCTTATAATTCTGACATCTGTTTAAAATTCCTAGCATGACAATTTCGACCTTGACATTTCTGTGCAATGCTTTATGCACTTGAATGAAAATGCTTTGTTTGTTAGTAATTCACAGTAAATGAGAGGTTAAAATAATAAACAAGCCAGCAGCAAATTAGAATTTGAAATCAACTTTGATAGGATGCTAAAAATCATTATGGATCAATATGGAAAAATAAAATCTACAGAAAACAGAACATAAAAAGCTTAGCCATAGTCATCGTTGGAAGGCATGGAAACAAATGCTAATGTCACAGAGGACCACAAATTTCAAGCACTAGTTGCAAGAAAATTAACTTTGAAATGTTAATGACAACGTAGCAGTAAAGGATGGCACTGCAAGCAAACAGCATGAGTGATATACGCTGTGAATGGTTTTAGTGGACAAATCAGAGAGAAAAACTTAACAGATTCCCCAAATTACAGAGGCATTGGTAACAGTGCCTTCTGTACCTGAGAGTTCCTGAGGGAGCTCTGATGCCACCTTCTTCTCTGCCACGTTGTTGCTCTCAAGGGTTTCTGACTGACACCCCATTGCGTTCTTCCCTTCAGAGCAACTAGTCTCTCCTGCAGAAGGATTTGTGTTGTTGTCATCAGTGCTTGATGTCACAGAGTTACTTTT
>JANHGB010014409.1:0-12583 GCA_026283785.1 Coracopsis vasa | reverse complement strand
GCTGGGCCGCGGGCTGGGAAGCGGGTGGAGGATCCAGCGCCGGTGCCACCCCTAGTGCCACCCCGGTGCCCTTGGCAGGGGCCCAGCCCAGCACGTCACCCCGGTGCTTTCCCGCAGGCCCAGCCCCGTGTCCCCCCATCCCCTCAGTGGGAGCAGAGCGGGTGTCCCAACGGATCCCCCCTCTCCCTCCACATTCAGCAGCTTCCCGCTTTCCCACCCGCTCCCAAAACCTCTCCCGGCCACTAGTGTCCCCTGAGCACGGGCTGTGTGCCGCAGGGTGCTGTGTGGCACCGGCACAGATCCCTTGCCTGCAGGAAGCAAACCGCCCTTGCTGGAGGATCGTCCTTTCCAGGGGAGGAACAGCGGATAATTTGGAGGTCAGACACCTGATAGCCAAAGGCAGGGATTTTAATGAGAAGTATTTATTTATTGAGTTATAAATAATTTATTGTAATTATAATGGGTATTGGGAGAATAAGGGGAGGGGGCAAAGACTGGCTTTGTACCAATGTGCAGTTAAAAAGTCACCTGCATGAATCCTATCAGAAAAAGCTATCTGAAACTGAAAAGGTGCAGAAGAGGCCAGGAACATGCCTGAGCAGAGCCAGACAATCCTACTCCAGTTTGCCAGGGGGTATTCAAAAATTAAGGAGCAGAGGCAGGCTTGCAGCAATCAGAACTGAAATAAAACAAGAGCTTGCACTAACCCATTTTAGCAAAGAAGCTTTATTTCTCATAACGAAGAGCCGAAGCAAACATGTGACGCGTCTCTGCGATCTACCTCATGCGATGGGAGAAGAGGTGGGAAACGGAAAGCCAGCGCTGCTGAGCTGGCTGCAGCAGCCTCTAACATCTGGAGGTAGCTTTAATGTGAGAATGATGAAATCTCTCGTCAAGTTACAGGCCAAAGATGGCTGCTTTGAGGAGAGAGCCCCAGCAGAAGGCTCCATCCATTTAACACAGACTCTGCTTTTGTTGCTAGGCTACAAGTGGGACGTACATTTATAAGCAAAAAAAAAAGAAGTATCTTGTAGTGTGGCCATCATTTGCTTTCTCCAGCATTCAGTTTGGTTTGGAGGAGAAATCAGAGTGCAAAGATAATAATCTTTGCAGGTATAAATAAATAGGTATTTACTTATAGAAGCTGCTCTGGGGAGAGAGAACTTGGCGAGTGGCTTTGTTAACATCATTGCATCATACTTCTCCCAGTCATCAGCTGTGCTCCTTCTTTCAAATGTGGTAACATAGTGCAAATAGAGCAATACCGTTGCTTAATGACCCCAGTAAGTCTGATATGTGCTCTTTTGCTATCATGCAAAAATGCTTTCTCCCCCTAAAAATCTATTAGTGCTTCTCATTTGAACTAATTATACTGCCATGATTGGCATCCCTGCAGAATGCATTGTGTTCTTTGCTAGAGCAATTAAAATATGGGGGGTAGCTGGGTTTGCCTTTCTGCTGTTGCTTTGCCAATGTGTTGTAGTTTTAAGATAGAATAGACTGCCTTTTACTAATCAGAGGGCGGTTAATTTTGTGTCTTTTCTCCTAAGCCAACACAGCAGCTGATAGAGTGGGAACTGCTTGTGGAAGAGAAGAATGTGAGTTTGTTCAGGCAAAGGACCCCCAGAAAGGGTCAATGTGTTATCTGAGGAATAAATAGGCCTACTGGGATCCTTAAGTATTTCTCCATCAAAGCAGGGTGGGAAACGCTTCTAAAGAGCTCTGCTCTGCAAAAACAATCAAGCAACCCTGGGTTTTGGTTTATAAACGTGTCGGAGGAAGAAGAGAAGCTGTTCTTCCCCCCATTTTATAGCAGCAGGTATTTTTCTCAGCCTCCAAATTTTCCAGCCTGCATCTCTTGTTTCCCAGAGCAGTGCCCTGTTCTGGGACACCAGGACACCAGGCTGTTAGGGGACTACTTTGAAGAGTGGAGATTAAGGGAACTAAGTGTGTCAAGTGGGTTTTTTTTTTTCTCTCTCCCAGTGAATCTGCACATGGAACATTTTCAGCAGCAACTGACTTTAACTTTTGAACTATTCCTATTCTTTAGGATTTTGGTAAGAAAAGAGGCACTGCTGTTACCTTCTGGTTTTACTGGGTTTTTAGTGAAAAGCCTCATCTCATCTTTCCAAAAAGGAACTCTTAGTTGCCTCTGGGAGATTTTGTGAATCATGATCTGACCTGAGCACCCTTACATACATGAAGTTAGGGGCCTAAGTCCTGGTAAAGGACGCTGCACAAGTTACCCCTTCCTTTCAGCATTTGTGCTGGCTAGGTGGCTCACTTACCCTCTTACATGCAGGCTGATGTGAATTCTCTTCCAAGCTGGAGCATGCAGCATGTCCCATGCTTTGTAACAGAGGGTTGCAAGCTGCAATCTGGGAGTTGGGCACCAAGAAGTGAAATGTTACGATGCTCGTTATCACAATATTTCTGCACTGCTTTTGAACATAGGCTTCTCTGTTGACTTCTCACTCCCCCAGCTCAGTTTTTGCTGACTTTCTGAAATTGCATGCAAGGGAGGCAAAAGGCTGTTCTCATTAATGGAGTCCTGTTCTGTAGTACAGGAGGCTACAATCTGGGCTTCAGCCCCGATGTAAGCAAAAAGCAACAGACAATTCTGTATAAGAACTAAGGCAGACTGGTACCCAGTCTAAGGATGTTTGCCGAAGGATCCTCACTCAGAAGAATTCAGGCCTTTGTACCTGTTGAGGAAAGCCTGCTGCTGGGGTAGTTCTCACACCAAGTTTTAGTTTTGATACTGGAAAGAAACTGACAAAAGTTTCTTAACTGTGAAGTGGATTGTTTCAAGACTTGGGTTAAATTACAAGATGTCAGTAACAAAAGAAAATTTAAATGATTCCAAGGAAAGCAGCAAAGTTGCTTTTCATCATTTGTGCACTGCTGCATGAGTTTAAGTTGCCCAGAATTTCCCAGATTATCTGCCCATCTGGGTTATTCAGGCATGCAACAGGGTTTAAAATAAATGATCAAATGCCTGAGTTGTTCAAAATTGAGTCGTATGTTGCTGTCTGAAATAAATTAAATATTCATTGCTACTCTTTTCGCTATTGCTTTGGTTTGAAAAGTGGTTCTGTGACCTTCAATGTGATGTTTAATACGTGAACTTTGAAAAGGAGCAGCAGAGTTGAACTCCTGACAACTCCTGAATCTGCGTTTTGTAGAATTGATGCAACTGTTGTTGTTAACCTTTAAACAAGGTTTAAAGTCTCCAGGTATTGCTGGTTCTGTGGCCTTTCTACTAAAAACAGTTGATCAGATTTTGTGCTGGGGTTTATGTAATTATTTTTTAAGAAAGGCCACTCTCACTCTTACAGCCTCTTTTCCCCTCCTGTTAATGTTAGGATTAAACATTAGACCATGAGCTGGCAGGCGATTCAATCTGATCAGAGAGGGCAAAAAATGTGGGTGTGCTTAGTACTAGGGCTTCCAGTTCAGTTCAATGTTGCTTTCTGATTGAAAGTACAGGATGAAAAAGAAAGTAAAAGAATTATTAATTTAAAGTAAAGATTTTTTTTAGGTTGTTAAAAGAATGGAGTTGAGAGTTTTTTTTCTTAAGATGAAGACCTTAGTTTTAGCTCTTTTTTTTTAGTGCTTTTTAGTTTGTTTTTATTTTCTGCTTGCTAGGGCTGGGAGAGAGATGAGAAGGCAGGAGCAGGGATCTTTAGAGAGCATGGTAGAGGAAAGGCTGGCAGTGAAATTTGCTTTAAAGCCCTTGGGAAGTGCATTTTCACACTGTCTGTGATAGGCCATCTGTATCACCACATCGAATTGCATCTGGTCCACAGAACCATGTCTTCAGCTCCACTTTTGGTGTCAAATACATGGCAAGACGTGGCTGTTTCTTTAGCTTGACAGTCGTATGCTTACAAAAAACTTTATAAACACACAATTGCAGCTATGACTCTGAAAATATGCCACAGTGTGAAACACATGGGTAATGAAACCTCTGTGTCAGTGCTGGGGAGCTAAACAGTGCCAAAAAGTGTTTGTTCCCGGTCATGGGAATGCAGTCCCCTGTATTTCGAACTTGCTGGAGCGCAGCGTGGAGCAGTTTTGCCCAGGACAGCTGATGATCACCCAGACAATCCAGCAGCACAAGGGAGGATTTAGCTGCCATTCTCCATGGGCAGTTTGGGTACAGCTACCCTACTTAGGAAACTGAAAGGATTTAATGATATGAATGTGCCAGAGAGCATAGTCCATTATTACTGGTTTAATTTGCTCGTGTGGACCGTTACCAACTTCAGGATTTACGGGTGCAAGTGGTTCTAGTAAATACCTTTCTAACTGATCTGTTGTTAGAAAAATCAAGAATGCTTATTATTTCCTTCCTTACTGCATATTTTCCATGGTAGATGTTAACTGACTACGTTATGATGCTGTCATTTATCCTTTCCAGTACTGCTGATCCTCCCATGAGGAACATGACCGCAAAGTGCCATTTCAGCATGAATTATTAGAGTAACTTGTGTTTGTACAATTAATGTTGTGTCCTGAATCCTCTGTTAGTACAGTCATTTAAGGAAGAGCATTGTTTCAAGATCAGATTGGGTAATTTTGCTCCTAACCTTTTCACCTTAAAATTTAAGGTGCTGCAGATCCAAAGTTTTGTCCTATTTCACAGGGGGTCTCCCCTCTGTTGGTACTTACTGAATGGCAACAGATGTGGGAACAATAAATTTAGATGCTTATAAGCAGTTGAGTGTCCGGTTGTTGTTGAAGTTTGCGTTCATTAGTGGACTGTAACAAAGCAAACATTTTTATCTTTGTTCTAGAGGATTTGTGCATTTACTTTCCAGTCCCTTTGCAAACTTTCTACTTATGTCAAGGTTCAGAGGGATTTATTTTCAATTGATTTAACCCAAATGTCCTTTATTTTTCACTTACATGATGCTATTATGGATACGTGGATAACGAGAACTTGAATCTTGAGCACATTTAATGTATATGGAAAATTATATCACTGAAGGTAGGAGAGTTACACCCTTGACAAAGCATTGCAGTTAAAATAGTAATTAAATCTTAAATAGTTTCATTGCAGTGCTTTTGCTATTTAAATATTTGAAGGGATAATGCAAACAGCAGCACCCCTCTAAAATTGTATCTGAAAATTAAGGTGACAGCTCGGTAAAATACTGTTGCAGCAACTTAAATTGAGGGTGTGGTACCTGTTTCTTGCAGTTTTACAGTCTCACTGTTTAAATAAAAAAACAGAAGCCGTACAGTTTATGATGATGACTGCATGGCTGCTGGATAATATATTGATGGAACCATTTTTGTGCAGTCACCATTTTTACTTTATAGTTGGACATTTTATAAGAGGATCCTTTTGAAGTACAGAAGCATTTTATTGGCTTATGGTTTTGCTTTGTGGGATTTATTTCCCTTTTCATCATTTAATAATAGGGACTGATAAATAATGAGTAGCATCATGCAGTCTCTTTAATATGAGAGCTGGGGGGTTTATTCTAAAAATATTTTGCTGGAAAACTTGTAAGTTTTCAAGGTAGAAATTTACCAGTTGTCTTAGGCATTGTTGTAACAGAGCCGTGACTCAGAGTCCCAAGACTGGCAACCTCAGCCACCCTTTTTACTTCACTGCAAGTTTAATGTGTCTCCAAGTTATATTATTCCAGTGTCTGAACTTTTTATACTTACTTGTATGCATGACCTCTATTCCTTCTCTGTGAGCATTGGTGCTCTGTCCCTGTCCACAGTTTTCATGACTTCTGGTTTAAACTTACATAGAACAGCATTGTTCCTGTGTATCTTCTTAAAATACAAGTCAATTATGTCAGTTACATCATTTAGAAGAAAATAGTTTTGTGTATTTAAATAGCTGTTACTTAAAGTTTGACTCCCTTTTTGCATGTGATCTAACCCTGCCCTGTAGGCCCCCACCTCAGCCTATGCAGGATTAGAGGCTATAAACTATCCTTTATCTTTTATAAGATTAGTATTATTAAAGTTAGTGTTTACTGTAGCTATCTTTCTAAACAGACACAGTGACTGCATCCATGGTCCCTTGTTGTAGCATATTCCAAGAGTCTTCCATTAATGTACATTTCCCATTTTCCTGCTAGGATGCTTTTTGCTGCTGCAACACTAACCCTTTTTTGGTAGGTTTAAAGCTTCAAGATGTGCATTACACCTGACTCCTCCTGCATCCACAGATCCTGAACTTGAGCAAAATGGTAACCCAAGGTGGTCACTGATCAGTCTGTAGAAGGAGCATGGGAGCACAGACCTTTTGTGCTCACAGATCTTCTACTGTGCCAGTTCAACATTCTAATCCAGGAGACAGCTGGCCTCTCTTCTTTATGCAGCATTTATTTTCTTCTAAGGTAGTCAGTTATATCAGCACACGTGGTTCAAGGAGCATCAGAGCAGTCACAGCGTAGATCAAGTGGTGAGGGGGTTAAAGGTAGGACATGAAAGGTGTAAGTCTTTTGTTTTCTGTAGGCTTACCTTTGTCAGGGCAGGCAAAATAAAATAGAGTGAAACCATCCTGAATTAAACCATGAAACACATGCAGTGAAGGCAGATCCTTATTGTTTAGATTTCCTATTACCAAAGGGCTTGGTTTTGTGGACAGAAGTATCAGAAGTATATAAAAATAATTTACAGATAACACAGGAGTATGTATGCTGATCAGAGTGAAAAGAGCTTCTATTTACAGGCTACTTTATTAAGCATTCATTAGATAGCTTTAAACAGATTAACATAAGGTGTCCTAAGCAGTTTTAAATCTTTCTTGATGAAACTGATAATTTAATTATATAAATATTTAAACTTGGACTTTTCTACAAGTAATGTACCAATAGGGAAGCATTCACAGAGCAACTTACCAGCCCCAGTGTACAGATAGTTTTTGAGCTATGTGCGCTCAGTTCTCAGTAAGGTCAGTGCTGATCATAAGAAGGTCTCAATTTTCATTAGTACAAACTGGCTTTTTTTCGTCATTTGTGCTAGTTTCATGTACTAATACAGAAAAAGCACTGCCTTGGAGGGAGAGAGGTGTAGAAAACCTCAAGTTTATGATTTCAGATTATCATGTGTTTTTAATGGTACCATTTTCTGGAGATACTTCAGTATATTCTCCTTTATCCAAGCATTTAGAATGATTTATGCTTTTATTGAGTAGCTAGTGTTAATTATTGTGATAAAAGCTGTGAGAGCTTGTGCTGATTTGGGAGTCTCTAACTTGCACGTGATGACTTGGAACAGAAACTGGAAATTTTAAACAGGTCTGGAAAGGATTAATAGAGCATTTAAGCTCTTAATACAGTTTACCAGGAAAAAGCAAAAGCAGTTCCACTGGTGTCCTACCTGCAGCCTGTGCTGTCACTTCATTAATGTCACTTCCAGAAGTCAGCAATATCTGTAGGAATGCAGCTTGGGTTTACACAGTTGTTGTCTACACTGCAATGGCAAACAGCTCTGCTTTGCCAGTACAACTCTGAGTTTCTTCTAATGACAGGAAAATTTAGAGAGCAAGACACAGAAATATCTGTGTAGCTGAAATTTCTGTGTGATTTTTAACCAAATTCATTTAGTTTGTATAAAATTCAATAATAAGATCAGTACAGAACTGGAGAATAGTTGTCCAAGGAAGAGCTTGACTCTGATGGAAAACAGAGATCTTTCTTATTTAATGCTTTGGATTTTCACTATTCTGAGTAATACAAGCAAAGCATAAACTGTAAACACCCTAAATGCTTTGTTTTGTCTTTTTCATTTAATGAAAACAAACCCTTTGGGTTTATAATAGAAACTGATTATTTAACTTAAATAAACTTTAATTCTCTGTAGATGTACAAAAAGAAGGACATCTTTATTGAGTAGCACCAAATTAGGGGTTTCTAAAAAATTCTTAAACTTATTTAGTAATAGCCGAGATACGACATTTTCATCATTCAACTGTTAATCATGCTATGTACCGAAACCCATCCATGCTCTTCATAATTAGCTATTTAATCCTTTTGGTGTTCTCAAAGTTTGGTGTACTAGGAATGGGTTACTTTGCTTTCTTTGTTACCACATGTGAGACTTTGCCTCAAATATTCAGCGGTGCTGAGTAGAATGCACTTGCCAAATCCTCTTTAAATATTGGTTATCTTCATGTGTAAAGCAGTTACTCTGCACTTGTGCAACCTTATCCTTACAGCTTTACAATTGTGTCAGGTGTTCAGTGCCACCGTGCTTATGCACACACCATTTTTTTTAACTTCATGAGCAGGTTGTAGCTTTGGGAAGAAGTTGAGCAATCTGAATGTCACCAGTGTTTTTTCCTGGCAGATGATATATCAGGAAAACAAGTATTTCCTGTAATGTTTGTATGGTACGCCACAAAGTAGTATCTGGCCCCTAGGTTTTCATAGTCATTAAATCACATTAGTAACAACCACTGAAGTCCTAAATAAGTCACGGCTGTGCAATTACATAAGTACAAAAATGCTAAGTCTGGGTAAATGCAGGGAAGAGAGTCTTTTCCCGGAATAATTCCCACTCTAAGAGCAATTCCAACGGATAAGTGGTTCAAGGCAGAATATTTACAAAACAGTCCTCAACTGCTTGAAAACTTGATTTCATGGTTTCTGTGAGAGAGATTACAAAGTAGCATCATGTCCTTGAATGACTGTTAGCTGATTTAGCTTGTTTTCAAGAACAGACTCTTTGGGGGGGAGTGTTTGTTGGGTTTGGGGCTTCTTTGCTAAAAATGCTGCTCTGTAATGTCTTTTAAGTATTTATTAGTTTCCTCCTCCTTCCTGTTGCTTAAAGCTGCTGCATATGATAAATGGGGAGACTTAAGCCTTTATTTCTGTAGAAGTTTACTTTTCCAGACTTCCAAGTTTTTCCACTGGAGGTAGAGGAGAAGAATCGTAATTACCTTTGAGAGATGGGCAACAGCATCTTCAGATTTCATGAATGGTCTCTCCTTTTATCCCCACAAGGCTCACATTTCTTTATGATGGAGTCACTTTACATGATTAGTCACTCCTTTTTGTGGGTTCTGGTTTGGGGTTTTTTCTGTTCTGCATCACTTAAGTTTCATCAAATTGATCAAAATGTCTCAGTCAATTTCATGGTGTTCTTAAGATGAAAATACTCTTAATATCACTAATGGCAGCTTACAACATATATATTAGTTTTCCTCATAATGATGATACCTTTCCTATTAAAACAGCTAAAATTCTATGTGACACCACCTGAATTTTTATAGATCCGATTTACTTCAGCCTCTGAGTTACAAGCATTATTTGGAGGATGGTTTTTTGTTGGTTTTGTTAGGTTAGAATTGAGAATAGAATATGTTACAGAAATTTCTCTTAAGAAAGTTAAAGTTCATATAGCTTGTCCTATGCAGGGACTGTCCTTTCGTTAGATGTTGAAGTAAACCTAGTCATCCTGAAGTAATTTTTAATTTTCTGGGCTTTAGGCCCCATAAATGCACAACTGTGTTAGTTCAGTGCCCTTCAGTGTAGTTCTTTAACTATCTTTGAACTTATCATTAGAAGATCCGGTCATGTGTTCATAATATTGCAATTTGTTGCATTATATAATCTTTGTTCTGCTAAAGCATGGATTTAGAGAAACAACATTTATTAAAAGGAATTGTTTGAGTTTTGTCCCTAATTTTTGTTTTGCTTTTCTATGCCAGAGAAGTTAAATGGATTTTATTCAATACTTTTTCTGTCATTGCGCTTTGTAGCAGGTCTTTAGGCATCTCCTGAAATATTCAATTTCTTCTTCCCTGCAAGCCAATATTTCCAGCAAACAGTAATTTATCACTGAAATAAAGCACACTTTGATTAATGCTGTTATTTAGTACAGCTATTTATTTATAACTTTCTGTACTTCTTTTGCATCTGCTTCATCCCCTGATATTTGTACATGTATCTGTGTACCTCTACCTCTTAATTAGATACTCATACTCTTAGAAAGGCGTAGTGCATAAATGTCTTGGTGGGGGGGAGAAGGGACATCATCTGCTTTCGGGATGTACACTTGCCCCTTTAAATCTCAGTTCTGCAAGCTGTTTGGTGGTTGGTTTTTTACTCTAAGCATAACCACTTTTCATCTTGCAGGCTATAGATGCATAATGAAATAAATGGAATTCTGAATTGCAAATTTTCATGTTTTCTTCACAGAGTTCTTGAAGATGTCAAGAAAAATACCATTAAATATTAATATCAAGGATCCCCGATGGGATCAAAGCACTTTTGCTGGACGAGCCAATCACTTCTTTACTGTAACAGACCCCCGGAATATTTTGTTATCTGATGCCCAGCTGGAAGATGCAAGAAAAATTGTACATGATTACAGGTATGGCATTGATCACTTTTACTGCAGGCCAAAAAAAGTCCATCTCAATAATAAGTACATGGTTATGTCTTTAAAAGGAAATATCTGAAACACTGTATTCACTGCACCACTCTCTTTTTATTTCAGAGCTTGAGACACCTTTTTTTCATTTTAAAGTAAATTTGCTAATGAATGGAGTAATGATGTCATCTGAGAACCCCTGTGAAGCATTCTGAAATACAGGATGCTTAATAGCATTTTCAAATTCTGAAATTAGTTAATATGACAGCAAAGTTTAAGACTTCTTATGCATTATCTTGTTTGAAAATTTACTTTGCAAGTATTTACGACTCTACTTGCTCCAGAGTTCCACACTGATGACTCCAGAGATCTGAGCTCTAAAATCCAGTACAGGTTTGAGTAAATAGAAATTTGGTGCTGCATATATCTACTCAGCCAATATAACCCTTACCGGGAGTTTGATTGTTCTCCTTTCACCAGTCCATTTAAAAGCTGAAGAACTAAAAGCTAACTATGAGGCTAGGTTAACTTAGTGTGAACAACCCAAAATCCTCTGACGTGGCATTTGTCACTGGAATTTGCAGCATCTTATAACAGTTGTGCTTCATGCTGTTGTCTTACTTTGTTTTTCTGACTTGTCCCAAGACAAGGTATTGTGTCACCTGGCTTGACAGAAGATGAGTTGTGGAGAGCAAAATATATCTATGATTCAGCCTTTCACCCAGACACTGGTGAAAAGATGATCTTGATTGGCCGAATGTCAGCTCAGGTACCCATGAACATGACTATCACAGGTTGTATGATGACCTTTTATAGGTAAGTGATGGCAATATCTCACAGAAAAGATTTGCCTACAAATCAGATAAGTTTAAATCAATGTTATTGTCAAAATAGCATTTTAGAAGATTTATATTTACAAAGGTAACATTTTGCTTCCTTTTCTTTTCTCTCTCTGCATTCCCTCAAACTTAATGGTTTAATTAATGGTTTCCTCTAGAAGTAATTGTGAGTTAAGCCCTTAGCCCCTCTGTTTCACCATCTCACTTTTTCTCAAACTGAGAAAGGTGAATGTTCCAGAATCCATCTGTATAGGAGAGGAGAGTTGTACGGAGGACAAAGAGGAGGAGATACTTGGGAATTTCTAACCTTAGAGACCTGGCACATCTTCTACTGTAGCATCTCCACTCTGTTTTCTTGCTTATTACAGAATAATTGGCACAACTACTGCTTCTTCTTTAGCACTCTAAATTTCCAGACCAGCCCTCCAATGAGAACCACATTCCTGAAACTGTGTTATTAAATTTAATGAAGTGTAAGCTTGAAAGTCCTATTAAAAGTTATTTTAATGATCAGAAAGAGTTTTCAATAGCAACTGTTATTTTTGGTGGCCTGGTTCTCCTGTCTGAAATTCTGATGGAGCAGAATCTTCAGTCGTGTCTCCACTGGGGGCAGAGTTTGTGGTCTGAGTACACAAAGAAACACTTTTCCCAGGTATACTCTCCTAGCATCCAGCTATCTGTGGATCAGGAGCATTTTGGAGTTGTGTCTTTTAATCTCTAATTCAGTTCTACATGAAACTGAATGTTTTAATGTCACGGGGCTTTATTAAAACAATGGCATCATCTTTGCTTTTTGAAGACTGAGAGGATAAAACCTGTGTCCTAAAATCCACCTCTAGGTCATTTATGGAGCTTCCAAAGAGAATGCAGACTGTAAAGCAATAACAACCCTCGAAAAATATTCTAGAAATTACAGCATTTCATATTTCTCTGTGGTTTTTATAGAGAGGTTTTCTATAATGCTTTTGTTATTACAGCAAACCTTTGTCCCAAGTGGTATTTAATTACAAAGCTTTTAAATTCTATTCTTAGAAGTAAAAGTACTTTTATTATCAAGACAGTACCTCAAGGACTGTATTGTTCAGATAAATAAGGACCTCTGCATGATTACTGCTTGCACTGGCTTTTCTTGATTTGCCGTAATTTTCCTGTGCTGTTGATTCAACTTCATTTTTGTTATGACAATTATTATTATTATTATTTCTGTTGTTGTTGTGGTTATTATTAATATTTCTCTTTTCAAGAACGACACCAGCGGTGCTATTTTGGCAGTGGATTAACCAGTCCTTCAATGCTGTAGTAAATTACACAAACAGGAGCGGTGATGCCCCAATTACTGTCAGGTCAGACACAAAACCAAATACTTTCCATGAGTTATAAGTAGTTCTCTGATA
>JANHGB010014406.1:0-23874 GCA_026283785.1 Coracopsis vasa | reverse complement strand
ATGATGCTCTGCATGGATCACCATGCAAGGAGACTGAGACTTCTTCCACACAGAGTGACACCAGATGTTTGGGGGAAGTGACAGTCACCTCCCAGGCTCAGTTCCTGACTGATGATGACTCATTAGGAAAATTACTTCTGCTTCCATTTCTGAGCCCGTTGCTGCCACCTAATTTCCACCGGGTCCGTTAGTCTGTTCAAGAGCATAGTAACCCCTACTAGGAACTGCTACCCTGGCCTGGGAATTGCTGCTCCAGAGGTCATTAGAGAGCTTTATTAATAATCATTGCATTAACCTCCCAGCTAGCCGGTGGCAGAAATGCCATTTCTCACATTTTATAGCTGAGAAAAATTAAGCATAGACAGGTTCATCAGCTGGTTACAAAGTCAATGGAAACTCTTAATGCTCCATAAATCTCAAAATCAGGCTGTCAGCAACTTCTCCTAAAGGTTACCTGCACGAGAGTTATCCAGGAGACCCAGTTCCTACCCATCAGGTACACTCCCTGCCCAGTTAACTAGGAGAAACCTGCCCAAATCTCTCTGAATTTCCATTCCTGCAGTCAGATACAGAGATGTGGGGATTTGGAGGGCACATCAGACAGGAGAAGATTGTGCAGCACTTCTTGCCCACGGCAGACATTGTCTCTCCAGGGCAGTGGTACCTGTCTGGTGCCTGTAGAGGGGAGAGCCCTTGGGGAAGGGGCATGATGCATTTAACGACTGTGTTTTGCCAGAAGAGTAAAAACTAATTTGTCTTATAGGAACTCAGGTACATGTCTGATCATCACCTGAAACTTGACTGTGAAAGAATATTTGGTTATTACAATACACAGTTTAGGTTAGCTCAGGCTGCTTGAGATATGAGTATAGCAGGAACTGTGGGGGACTTGTTGGTTAGTTGTTTTTTCAATGTATTTTCTAGTTCAATATTGTAGAAGCAAGTAGTGCTAGGAGGGGGATGCTTAGCAACGTATATTAAAGATTATATAGAGTTATTTAACAGAAAAAGGGGGTTTTTTCAATGCTTTATAACACCTTTGTCACTTGCAAAGTTGCCTTAGGCTAACTCCAAGTTGGTGTGGAGATTTTGAGCAAAAATGGTTTAACCATTTTCAGAAATGAAGAATCAACAAAATAAAATATTAACATTTACTGCTGTGTTTGAAAAGCTCTCATACTTTAAAGAAAAATAAAAGGGGTATCTGGCAGAAGTGTAAGTTTTACACCGCAAATTACACCATTCAGGTCTTCTGAAGAGGCATCTGACTCGATTGAACTAAAATGAGGTTAAAATCATTTGGTGATTCATCTGTAATACTGAAATACTGTCTTCAAAGTTCCCAGGCACTACAGAGACCGTAAGAGAAATGTGCATGCAACTGCCATTTCAATGTGCTGAAGCAAAGCTACAGAAGAGCCTGACTTCATTTCTGACCTACAGAAGCAGGAATACCTGATTCACTGCTCAGAATTATGAAATTCTCCTTGCAGGGGGAGAGAAAAGATGCCATCTTGTTATTAAATGCCACACTGTAATGCACGTGCCTGGGGGTTGAGCGAAGGTTTCCTTATGGCACGTCCTTTCGCTCTGAGAGTCTTTGACCTTGTATTCAAAGAGTGGGCTTTCTAGGAAAATATTAACTAAACCCTCTACTCGGTGTAAGCAGGGCTAGTGATGGTTTCTCTCTCACACAGGCTTGGCCCAGCCTCAGTTTGTGCAGCTCCAGGTCCACCCCAGGATGCTGCAGCTTTGCCGAAGCTCACCAGTTCTCATGCAGTGCAGTGGCGCGTCTCAGTGTTCCTTACCCAGCATCCCTGCTCCCACTGACACCCCCAAATCTGGCCAAACCCAGCCGCTGCTATTGCTCCCGCTCTCAGGTAATATACATACAACCTAAATGCAACCATGATCAAATTCATTCCTTGTGTAACTGTTCTAATAATTTTTAGTAAGGATGAATTTGGCATTTCTGTCCAAAGTGATTTCTTTCCCACAAAATGATTGATACTGATTTAGTTTATGTTCCCTTATACTATGGGACAGGTCTATTTAGTGGCTTGCAATTGTTTTTTTGAGCATTAGCGTGTTCTGTTGTCCCCCATGAACTCCCTCCGCTATGTTATGGATGGCAAAAGTCATCTGTCTTTAGTGTTGCCATCTCTTAGGATTTACTGCATGGCTTGCAAGAGCTGATGTTTTCTTGTAGCCCCAGCTGCCTAGATCTGGTGTTTGCCTCAGCCAGGTTGCTCTGCAGCATTTTTAGGGAAGTGTGTGCCTGGCCTGTGTGGTTATAGAGGCAGACCGGAAGAAGTGAGCTGTAACATTTCAAAAAGTCAGGAAGTGAAACACATACAGAGAAATCTATTTCAAATCTCAGTATTTCCAAGACCATCAAATGACCGTATTAGGGTTGACCAGCCTGAATATTCACCAGTCCACTTTAATTCATTGGGGTTGATTCTTCAGATGCAGATCAATGGGTTTTGAAAAATTTATCCTTCTATGGAAGGCAGCTACCAATGAGGTCATTTCAGGGTATGATCCACTGAAGTACTGATGGATTCCAGCCCAGGAAATTTCACACTGCCCTGTTGCCTATGGCAGACACAAATTCTGCCTGCGTGAGGTGAGCTTTTCCATCTAGCCAATGTGCTACTTTTCATTGCTCAAATCAAACCTATGTTGGGCACAAGGAAATGTCTGGTGCATCTCCTTCTTCAAGTGCAACAGAAAATGACATCTCTGCTGGTTATCTGATGAGAAAAACTATCCTAAGGCCTTCTGGAGTTGTGAAATCAAAGCTGTTCTCTGAACCAACCCAAAGATCTATATATATTTACCCACATTTGAGCTGATGGGCATGCACCACTTTCACCCTCTGCTTGCTGCTTTGCCCAGCTGGAGCAGTTCCTGCTCCCGTATGTCCTCTCTGTTACCTGCAGCCTAAGATGACCCACAGTGATACTGTCTTGTCGCTCACAGGCCTGACATATATCATACAGATTTGTCATGATTAAAAAAGGCAAAGTTGTGCCTATTCTCATCCCTCCCTACACACATGGCCAGAGAAATACAATGTCCAGGCTGAATTTCCAGGGACTATGCACAAAACCCAGCACCCCAAAAAATGTCAACTGCTGGATTTGGGTAAGCTAGTAGATGGCTATGGCTGGCAGAAGTTGCTGCTTTATGTTCCCTGGCTCCTTTTCCAAACTAGAGCCTTAAAAAGGCAGTCTGTGGTGTTGTTGCCCACTTTGGGCTGCTGCAGCATCCCTGCACTGCTTGCTTGCGTTCTGCCAGTCCCTGTTTCCCTAGCCCTGCCTGAGGTAGGGCAGGACTTGGGCCAGCATGGCCAAGGGACTGCATGGAGAAGCTGCCCTCACTGGCACAATCTTCAGCCCAAGGAACTGAATGTGCCTTCACAGCAACAGCACTCTGAAATGCTTTATTAGCGTCAGCGGGATCAGCTGGGTAGTGGGGAACCTCCCCGGGGAGTTTTGGAAAGAGCTGCTTCTTCTCACTACCAGAGCTTACCATCAGAGGGCAAGCTCAGACCGGGCGAAGATGCTCCATACCTACCTTGTTATTACAGCCTGCTGCTTCTCAGACTCATCTCTGCCAGGGCTGCTGCTGCCAGGTAACGACAAAGGAAAGGGAGGCCGTTTACAACTCGTCTTGCAGGGAGCAGATCCAGCTTCCCATCTCTGCCTGCTGCCAGGAGTGGCTCTGCTCCTTGCTTCCCCTGAGAGCAAGTCTCACTTTGCAAGACCATCCCAACCTGCAGCAAGCGACAAGGATGATGCTGTGAGCTCTAAGTCAGATCACTTTAATACAGAAGATTCCCAGAAAGCAGCAGGTTTGTGCTTTAGCATCCCAAGTACAATATGACCTTCCTCACCCTCTCCTCCTCCAGCAGAAGCTGTATTTATGGCTGAGAACAGGCACACATGGAAAAGTTGCACTGGCTGGTGCTTGCTTTCTATCCAGCATCTATCCAGCTACTCTCCAGAGCCACCAGTGGGTGTGGCTGCACACCCCCAGCAAAGCCAGTGGCATTAAGGTGACCTCTGTGGGAGTGGTGCCCCTCAAATGCTTCAGATGCATCCTAGAGGAGCAGAGAAAACCGCTTTATACTACTGAACTCTGACCTCTCCCAGGAGCCCCATGTGCTGGCATGTGGTCCTGTGCTGCCAGCCCAAGACCCTCTGTGCTTCCCAGGGCATTTGTTGAGGATTTACATCTTGCCAGCCTCCCCCTTTGCCTCTTCCAATGAATCTCAGCCTTAATCCACACCCCTCCTCATTGCCAGAATCTTCCTTTAAAAAGCCTGACGCTGGAGAGCTTTTCAGAAGGGAATAATGAACCAGACGCTTTCCCGGTGTCTCTCTTTGTTTTACAGCCATGGGTCTCCCTTGAGGACAGAGAGCCCTTTGTGCTACATGGGGTCCCCTTACAAAAGGGGGCTTGTGAACAGAGCATCCTCCCATTGGGTACCACATCACACTGATTTTTTTTCTTCCACCTGCCCTCCTAGGCGTAGCTAGTATAAAAGCCCTTTCTGCATGCAGGGGACTGAGCCAATAGCTTTAACCTTGGAGATGCATGATGCATGTATGTAAGATTGCTCAGTGCCATCCTGATGCCCACCCTCTGCCTAGCTGAAGAGTAAACAAAGGGTTAACCTGGTTGTCATCTTCTCTCCTACCCAGTTGATATTTGGCGTGAAGCCACATTTCATTCTCTAGATGGCCAATAATTGAATAAACTCTGCATCTCGAGTGAATTTAAACCAGGACAGCAGCTCTCCCCACCAGAAGTCGATATGTTTTTTTTAGCGAGGATTTTTGTCTGGAGTTAATGCTGCTGCTGCCTCTTCCTGGGGATGAAGGCATGCTTGTGAGCTGTTGACTTTACTTGATATGGTGCTTTAAATTTAGGTCTCTATGTGTGTAAAAAAGATTCCTATTTCTGTTCTCTGCAAAGGGTGAAATCTGGCATTATAGCCTCAAATGGCATTAAAACTGATAAGCCTTTAGTAAGCTGCTGATGGTTTGGTGTTGTCCAGGATCCTTGCCCAGGTAACATGGGAAAAGAAAGGCAGATGTCTGCACACACTGCTCAGGTGCCTGACTCTACTTGGATCATGTCACAGATGAGAGAAAGTTATGTGCTCTAGCTAATTAACATCATGCTGATTAAATATTTGAGCACTTCTCATGTACCCTTGCGATAAATCACTCAGTTTCAGGTGGAAAATTCTCTCACTGTCACTTAACACCGTGGGCCTAAAGAAAGCTGCCTTCTGTAAAGCTGAGACTGGTGATCTATTGAGCTGTTTAAAATGTATAAAATGTATTTGCTTTGGTCCTCCTTTGTATTCACTTTTCACAGATATTCAAACAAATGCCTTTGAGTCTGGGAACCAGCAGCTTTTTGGCACGTGTTCATTTTGCAAACAGGGGCATTCACACCAGAAATGCAATTCTAGGATTTCATAGCCACGTGGTGGGTAGACAGAGATGCACCATGCAATCTGTGCCTCATCAGAAATACCTGGCACAGCTCATGTTTCAAACTTCACTCAGCAAAATAATTGCATGGAGCTGTTTACTGTCAGTCTGCTGACTGCGTGTTATTAATAGGAGAGATGGAGCGAATAATTAGGACTAATGATTAAATTAGAGAAAGTTGTCATCTATTCATGAATAGTTTGCAGAGAGAGGTGGTGTTTAACAATTAAACTGATAGTGAGAAATGATTCATTCCTCTTTGCAAACATGCTATACATTATGCCAATACATAAACATTCACACCTGGCCCATTGTTGAGACTTCAGCCCCATTTTTGCACTCAAGCTGGCATGATGTGATTGCCAGAGGTGCTGGGGATCCCCTCCTCACTCAGCTTTCCTACCAGGCTTTGGAGCTGAGCATCTTTCGGAAAGCAGGGACATTTATCTAAAACCGAAGTTGTGGTCTGAGGATCATTGAATGATTTGGATTGGAAGGGACCTTTAAGGATCTCCTAGTCCAACCCCGCTGCCATGGGCAGGGACATCTTTCATGGTTGCTTGAAGCGTCGTGCAACCTGACCTTGAACACTTCCAGGTATGGGGCATTCACGGCTTCTCTGGGCAACCTGTTCCAATGTCTCACCACCCCATTTGTAAGAAATTTCTTCCTTATATTTACCCTATTTCAGTTTAAAGCTGTTACTCCTTGTCCTATCACTACAGACCCTGGTAAAATGTCTGATTTTTCCTTATAAGCTCCCTCAAGATCTTCAAAGGCCTCAATAAGGTCTACCTGGAGCATCCTCTTTTCCTGGCTGACAACCTCAACTCTCTCAGCCTTTCTTCAGAGAAGAGATGTTCCAGCCCTTGGGTTGTTTTGGTGACCCTCTAATAGGTCTGTGCCTGTCTTGCACTGGGGACCCCAGAGCTGGACTCAGGTGAGGTCTCAGGATATTGGAGTAGAGGGAAGCATCACCTCCCTGGACCTGCTGGCCACAGTGCTGGTGATGCCCCCAGGACATGATTTGCTTTCTGGGCTGTGAGCACACACTGCTGGCTCATGTCGAAGTTGTCATGCACCAGTATCCCCAAGTCCTTCTCTGAAGAGCTGCTGTCAACCAATTCATCTGAATTTGGGCTTCTGTTTTGGACTCTGACAAGAAGAATGGTGGAAGAAAATGTTTTCAGCTGCCTCAGAAATACTGAAAACTTACTGTGTGAGTATGGAGAAACTACTCAGCATGGGGAGACCAGGGGGCTCAGGCAGTTTCACCAAGACCAGAGAAGGCTGAGGAGAGACTACAGAAGTGGGCTCCAAATACATTAAAAACTGCCAGAGATGGCATAAACTGTGCCTTGAGAAAAAAGCAAGGAATGATTGGTTTAAACTGCAGAAAAAGAGTTAGGGAGAACTGAAGGAACCTCCTTCTGTCAGGAAAAAAGTAGTGAAGCAGTAGGAGATGTTGTGGGGAGTCCCTGTTGCTGGCAGGAGGATCCAACCATGGAAGCAGCTACGAGTGAAATGCCAGATAAGGTTTGCCCCATCAGTTGGATGTCCAGCTGGTTCCTTTCCCACTGCTGGCTCAAGGTGCTTTGTCCTCCTTCACGCAATAACTGTGGAGGGCACTGTTTGGAAGTAGATCCTGGATACTGGGGTGTTTGAACTGTGGGGGAG
Organism: Coracopsis vasa; assembly: GCA_026283785.1. NCBI lineage: Eukaryota > Metazoa > Chordata > Aves > Psittaciformes > Psittacidae > Coracopsis > Coracopsis vasa. The sequence goes on along the minus strand of JANHGB010014406.1, from coordinate 16,684 downwards.
ACTTACAAAGGTACAGGTAGGCACGGAGGGATAGGATTCACTGTAGCTAGCATTAGCCATCCAAAAGCTCCTTATTGCAGCAAAAGCTGTTGTGCAAGACCCCTGGCTGACCAAAGGACTGAAGAATAACTGACTGAGAGCGATTCATCCCATTTAAGCCAGTTGCCTCAAATACCTGGCATAAATCAAGATGTGGACTGAACTCTTGCTCATCTCCACTTACCAGAGAGGGAGCCTAGATAATTTGCTTGCTTTGGACAAACCAAACAACCTTAAAGATCTCTGATGTGAGGTGAATCCAACCTGAGCATTACAAGGATTTTCCATGGAACCGCCCAGGCGAGCTCAGGTACCCAGGGATCTGCTGAACCTGTAAGAATCCTCTCTAGACTGCACCAGACTGACTGATGTCAATACACCAGCTCTCATGCACACTTCCTTCTCCTCAACCACCCTCTGTCCACAAACACATTTTTGTTGAGCCTAGTTCTCCCAAGGGTTGGGGAACTGCTGAAAATGGTCATCCCCAAAAAGTTCATTTCAAACATTTAAATCCATCTGTTTCCAGGCAGGAGCCATGCTCAAGGTGCTCGCTATCCCAAGAACTGTTGAGCCAACTAATTTTCTGGTGGGAAAGCCTGCCAGCGTGTTGAATGCTGAGGGAATTCTGTGGAACACTTTCAGAAAGCAAATGATTGATTCATCATTGTCAGTGGTGTAGAACTTATTCCAGGAATTACGTGTGTTCCAAGTTGGAGCCTATCGAAGCCAGGGAAGAGGCATCCTTGAATTCGGGTCACCAGTCAGCGCAGGGAAACACACGGAGGCCCTGGTACAGGAAAGCTTAATTTCCAGTGCATGCTCAAGCCTAACTGACCTCCACTAACGTCAATGGAGATAAAATTAAACATGAGGTTAAGATTTTGGATAAGAATGGTTTGTAGCCTGGAGGCTTACGTGGATGAGAAGGTCAGGCCAATGAGCTGGGGCATTCAATATTGAGGAATCTAATCAAGGAGCTCCTGCGTAAGCCACCGCGTGAATCAGGGAATAATTTGGGATAACAGACACATCTGAGTAATTCATGACCTACTGGCAGACGATTCACACAGACAGGCAACATCCATCAGCGATGTTATTTCTCACAGAGATCTTCTTGGGATGGTTATGGATCTGTGGGTGACTCCACCTGGGGAGCAGGGGTTCACTGAGGGAGAAGCTGGGAACAGCTGCGATCAAGGGGACACTCTGGCACACATTGCTGCAGGAGTGCAGAGCTGGTCCTTCAGCCACCAGTGGTCCAAGAGCCATGGTGCAATGGCTGCTTTGAGAAAAGGGGGTCCTTCAGTTTTTCAAGCTGTCCTTGAGAAGAAAAGGATCAAGGCAAGGTGTGGGCAGCATTGTTGTAGGCTCTGTATCCCATCCCTGCTCTGCCACACATCCTCTATGTAACCTTGTTTTGACCTGGTTTATAACATATTTTCCCACCTGAAACATCAGTGCATGTCTTTGCTTTCAGGTCTCAACATGGTCTCTGAGATCCATCAGCTATATTCTGGTGTTCACCAAGAGTTATCATGAAATTGTCAACACCACAAATACACAGAAAGCTTAGCTTGAAGCTCTAAAACTTGGAGTCAACACATAAGACTCAGAATCTGGAGAAAACCAAGCTTCATAATCTCTGCTCATCACAAACCAACTAATTTTCCAATAACTAAATACTTACCTCCAGTGCCATGTTGCCATGGGATAAAATGCCTACCTCACCTCTCCTGCCTGGACACACACTGGTGCTATGGCTCTATAGCTGTATCTATGGTAGGGCTGTGGCTTGGCATGCTATATCTGAGATATTACATCAGACAGGGAAAAGTCTGATCCTGACACCATCAGATTCTTGCTTGACAGCGAATTGGCAATGCCTTTTGGGAACTTCCTTTGCGTGCACTGTACCTCCACTCATCTTCATGGATGGGGTGACTCCAGGCAGTGCCAGGGTCCCCAGGAGCATGAGGTCTCTGTACCCCTTGGGAGACTGGTCCAGCTTTTCCACCTGTCTTGAAGACACAAACGGGAGAGGGAGGCCCCAGGCAATTGGCAGATGGGGTAGGGAGTGAGTATTAGGGGATGACGCGGCTGAGATGCACCTGGAGCACCAGCAGAGAGGCGAAGGACAAGGAGTGCTGCCTGAGACCCCATCAGGAGATCTGCACTGACTCCAAATGCACAGGGAAATCTGCTCCAAAACAGTCATCTGTGAGACTGGTGATTTGCCAGAAAGTCTTAAAAAAACCCCAAAACAAAACAAAAAATCCAAGTACAGCTGGAACCAGAATCTGTACAGGTTCAACAGGGAGAAAGGGTATCTTGAACGTGTTTGCATGGTCAGGCCTTGAGATGCTAGAATAAGGAAAAAAGAAAGAAATCTCTTTTTTTTTGCCATGGAAAGTGCAGGAAAGGGAAGCAGCATGTCAGGTCCCTGCTGGAGTTTGACTGGGACCTCACTAACACGAGGCTTTTACAGGTGTGAACGGACTTGCAGGCATCCTGCTTGCCCCCTGCTTCTTCAGGATGCACCAGCACAGTCCCCAGGCTAGGGTGCTGGTACCTGCTGAGCACCCAGCCACCCTTTCTGAAATGGGATGGAACATCTTGCTTCTCCCCAGAAGGCTCCCACCTAGCCTTGGAAACGAGGAGCAGCTCAGAACAGTATGGAGCTCCCCATCTTCACCACAACACATGAATGTGGACCCAATTTTTGTGCATCGTTTGTACCATCATTGGTGCTTTGAAGCCTGCTGCATGGGGACTGTGCTCTGCCCCTGCTAGCTGGCATCTACCCACACAACCCAGCATGGCAGATAGCCATCAAGCAGCTTCCATCTAGCTTTAAGAGTGCCTATAAAAAGAGCTTGACAAGATCAAATGCTAATAGAGAGGTTTTCTGAAGGTTGAAACTGATCAGCTCGAGGGCATTCGTGACAGGGAGATGCCAGAAGAAACCAAATAATCAGTGCATTGTGTCGTAAATCATTTGATTTTAAATACTCTCCTGGAAAGTATGCTATGAGGAGGAAAAAAAGCCCTGCTAAGTGCTTGGAAAGCTGTTACTCTTCTAAACCCACACTTTGCTGCAACACATCTAGAGCATTGCCGTCCAAAGCTACAGATGACTAGTGGGTCAGTGTGGGGGACTTTCTTCCCTAAATTTGTCTGAACCATATGAAACTTCAGCACCCATGGCATCCTGCCCACAGCATCCATGGATGGTGTGGGAAGCCACCTTCTGCTGCTCGTATCTTTTGTCAATCTCCGTTCTGTATTCGGAGGGACAGCAAGCAGTCCCCTGGCTCCTTCAGTGGCTGGAGGAGCTTTGATAACATCCTCTAATATTGGCCCTCTGCACAATGAGCAACAACGTCTTACCAGCAGAGCTACAGCTGCCTCCCACCCAGCTGCAGCACAAAGCAGTGCCCGTGTCCTGGCATGGGGTATCTGTGTGTCAGTGTTGGCTTTTGTGTGTAAGCTCAAGTGCAGTTCCACACAAAATATGACCTCTGGGAATTGGTTCACAGGTTGGTCCTTGGTTTCTCTGAAACAAGGAGGAGAATGACAGTATTGCTGTTCCAGGACAGGGATTGAGAGTTGTAGCAACAGCAGGGCAAGCTGAAAGCACCAAAATGGCTCATTAGGGCCTCTTAGCATCTGTGTCCTTACCCTGGATGAGGATGAACATTCACGTGAACAGCACCCATATCATTGGAGCCACAGAGCTTTACCCCTCATGAGCATCTAGGCTCAACTCTCCCAATTTCCAGTCCATGCTGATGGACAAAGGCTCCATCTCCACCATTTTGTTTTTTGTTCATAGGATTGATGCCAAGCCAAAAATGGCCTGAGTCCTGCAAGCATTGCACTGTGGCAGAGCCAGGCAGCCTGTTACTCAGTATGTCTATGAGTAGGAGTGCAGGACCACACAACAACAGTTACACAGGTCTTTGACCAGAACTGACTCCTGACCAGCCATGTCTGAGATGGGTATGGGTCTGGTCCCAAAAAAAGCCCTGCAGACATACTTTAGGAAGATCTGATTCTGATCATCCAGCCAAGCTTCACCAGGCAGCTTAGGGGCCAGAAATCCTCTGCTGTCCTGTGTATAGGCTCCATCCTTGTGCTCCCACTCCTTCTCTCTCCACTAATGCATCCAGCACATAAAAGTGAGGTTTCTGAAAAGATCTCTGAACCCAAAGAGACAACACAGAGATGGAGGGAGAGGGAAAGAGAAAGAAAAAGGCTTTTTGAATATTGAATTAAGGCTGTCTCCAGTATTATCGGATTCCCATAAGAAGGCAGCCAGTGAGCCCACTGTTTTAGTGTCCTATGAATATTTCATTGTTTGACTTAAGCTCAGTCAAAATAGTTTCACTGCACAAAAGCACCTCTTCGGCTTGTGGACTTTGCTACAAGCACGTGGTGATTGCCTCGTGCACACAGTGGCTATGAAGTCACCCTGGCTTGTGGATGGAGCCATCTGATGCTACAGCAAACTGAATTTATCAAATCTGGGTGATATTTTAGCACAATCTAGCCAGGACTTTCCAGGAGACAACTGGTCACAGCTCAAAGCGTGTGGGTGATTTGCTGGGTTGGACTGCATGTGCAGGGCAGTGGTATTGGCAGCAGTGATGCTTAGGACCAGTGTCTGTCCAACCAGGGCAAAAGTGGAGAAGGTGCGTGGTTGAGGAGGTCATCTCTCCTCACTTGACCTACCAGGTTGGCCACAGAACTGGGATACAAATGGAGAACCCTGATACCCAATTGGGCACTGGTTTTGAGGTCTGGGTCTGCTTGATTCCCCAAATTTTTGATTCTTACCTGGAACATCTCTAGATAATCCAAACCATGGATTGCTCAGGCTGGAAATCTTTCAAAAACAGTCACTTTCACGAAAATTTTGTGACTTGTGCTTTCAGATAGTCTGTAAACCCCATTCACCAATGGTGTGGAGAGCATTGCTTGCCCAGTCTGCACAGATGAAACCTTTTCTTGTGCATTCGATGAGGTCAGAGGTCTCCTAACCACAGCACTTAACACCTCTCCTTGTTCTAACAGATGCCATTGCACAGATCTGGAGTGACTCAAGTCCAGAGGGGATTCGCTATTTCCAGTGCTTTTTTCTCCTCTTTTTTCGTCTTTCTCATTCCTTTTTTTTTTTTTTTTTCCCCAGTCTGGAAATCCTCTTCAAAAGCAAACAGGGTAAATTAATGTGAATTAATTATAGCAGAGATAGCACTGCTTGTTACTGAGGTTACCCAATACTTCCCATTATAGGGCTGTGTTTCCCATTGTTTGGAATAATACCAAAATGTGGAGATTTAGGCAGAAATTGACTCCCAGGGATTTGCTTTAACATGAACTTCTCTGGAATATTTCAGCCAGCAGCCCCATGGTGTTGCACATGGTGGGCAGATCCAATGCCATCCATCCTGAAATTTTCTCCATGTTTCTTGCACGACAGAGCCTTGGTAGTCTCCCATTCATGGCAGTTGGAGTGAACAGTCCCTGTATAGCTCAGGATGCAGACAAAGAGTGGTGCAGGGAGCAGGGACTTGTTTCTCCTTGCTGGGCATCTACCTGCTGCAGACCAGGAGCTTGTAGGCACCTTCAGCCTGCCACAACTGCTTGTCCCTGATGAAAGATTAGAAGAGAGGTGGCAACACACTTTATGAGCTAATTTCTCATGATCACAGATCACAGAATGGCTTGGGTTGGAAGGGACCTTAAAAGATCACCTAGTCCCAACCCCCCTGCCAGGGGGAGTGATATCATCCACTAGATCAGGGTACTCAAGCCCCCACCCGACCTGCCCTTGAACACTTCCATGGTGCTTCACTTGTTTTCTACAAGGTGGGGAACCTCTCTACCCCAGGAGACAGGAGAGTTGCAGCCTGCTATCGCCTGCAACACCCCGTGAGGCCTGATTTCAGAAGGTGCAGCCCCTCTGCCACGTCCCAGGCAGACACCTGGAGACCCTGGGTGCAGCCGCCACTCTTCATGCTCATGCAATGCAGGAGCAGCAAGGTCTTTTCATCACAAATGAGGTGATGCTGTCCCAGGACCGCAACCCCTGTCCCCTCTTGCAGTTTAATAAGGAGAAACAAGAAGGTGTCTGAGTTAAGCAGGCTCTTTGCGTACGGATGGCACAGGTTCCACGTGTTGCACGGTGAGCTGGTGGCAGATCCAGTCCCGATTACAACTGCGGATCCCTTCGGTGCCTGCCTCAGGCCTGCCCATCCTAGGCTTCAATTTTCTCAGAGGTGGTGGCGGGCGGCTCCGGTTGACGTCAATGCAATTGCGTTAGTGCTACTGAAACCAGGGCCATGCTGTCTGCCCCGGCAGAGCCCACTCAGAGCGCGGCGGCTTGTGGAGTCGTTTGGCATACATTAGGTTGGGTGAGATGGATTGCTCAGCTCCTAACTAGGACAGATAGATAAGGATAATGGATGGATGGTCAAAGAGCAACCGTGCTTTAGGCAGATGAATAAATCACTTTGTTCATACACAAACAGGAGATGCCAGCAGGACTCAGCTTTCAAAGCAGGGTGCATCCGATTCAAGCGCTACAATTGTGTTTAAGGATCTAAAAGCCATCTGAAATGGACTTAGTTAATTGAGGAAATCCCACTCATAGTGCTCTTGCGACAGAGCCAGTGTCGCCCAGCACGTGAGGCTTGGCTGAGAGTCACAGTTCCTTTGGTCCCTTGGGAATCTCCATCCTAAGATTCCAGGTCTCCATGCCACCTTTCCTGGGGAAGAAGAGATGCCCAGGAAAAGGAGAAGGGCAGCATCCTTGTGCTGAGAGGGGCTGGCTCCAAGACCTGCCTTCCCATTTTCTACTTGTCTGCACCGACCACAGACTACCAGTTACAAATGGTTGCATCCTAGGAGAAGGGAGAGTCTTCAAGAGGCTTTGCAGTGTATATAGTGCCCTTAGTTTCAAAGGATGCTCAGCTCTGGCATCTCCAGCATCTAGAGATGGAGTGATGGGGTGATACAAGGCCACCACTGGGGATGCATCTCTAGCCTGGCCTTCTCATGCTGCAGAGCACTGCATTTATTCACAGCAGCCTGTGTGCTCAGCAGGATGGCATCCACCAGGTTCTCAGCCTGTGACACGGAGACATCTTTCTCATCCAGAGAGATGGACAGTGTGTGCCTGGTTTCAGCAATTTTGGCACAGGAGATGTGATGGTTCCCATGGGTGTCTCATCCTGTCAGGATCCATGGAAATGCCACAGCAGCTGTGGATCATAGAGGAGAACAAGACCTCAAGTCTGTGCAGGGAGAGGGCAAGCTCTCAGTGCCCTTTCCAGGGCAAGGGGCAGCCCGTGATCTGCTTTAACAGGAGCACCTGATGTATTGTCAGCGCAAAGGCTGTGCTCACCCAAAGCAGCTGGCCAGGGTGTCCCTGCAGACATCACCTCATGCCCCGCACTGGGCTTGGGCAAATTCTTGGTGCCCATGAACACCTCATACATCCATGCCCTCTCTGCACATGCCCAGGTGAATATGGCTTCATCAGAAACTCCTTCTGAGCCATCACCCCCAAATAACCACACTGGTGGGTCTGTTTCATGATGCTGGGCTACCATGGCTGTTCCCCATGACAAACCACAAGAGTCAGCAATTAGGCACTATCTCGGTTAGGCTTCGCTCACACCACCAGCTACCAGCTTGTCCTTGGCAGCCCAGCTCCAGAGATGCTTCTTGCTTTCCTTCAAGGGCTGAAGTAAGACCTGAAAGACACTGGGAGCCAGCCAATGGTATCTGTTTCCTCATCCATCCATCCTTTAATTTTCCCCCAGTAATGGAGCAAGCCAGGGCAATGCTTTGACCATCCCCTCCCAGAGCAGCCAGGGTCCTGGATGTAATTCTGCTCCCTTACCAAAAGCTGATCCAGCCCCTCCCCACCAACCACCCCCCTCCTTCACTGCCTTAATAACCCTCTGATGAATCTCAGAAGGAACCAGAAATGTGGGAATGGCAGATGGGGAACAGAGCATGAATATTAATTAGCAACGAGTTCCAAACAGAGGACTTTAATTACATTAAGAGCAGAGGCTCAGAGGCAGTGACTTACTTCCTGCTGTAAATCTGTTGACAGGTCATTTGCCACAGCGGTGTCAGCCTCCTTAATTAATGAATATATACATTTGAAGTGCTGGTGTATGGGGGGAAATAGGGTCTTGCTTCCGAAAATGCAAAGGCAAGCCGCTGTGCCAGCGAGAGGGCTTCACCCGTGAGGCGGATTCAGGGAAATAATTATTAGTATAATTACCTGGTAATAACACTCCCGTTCTGGGAGCCAGGAGCTCTGCTCGTGGGGCTGGAAACCTCCCGAGCGTGAGCCAGACCTGCCGCTTTGTTATATGTGGTCTGGTCACTGGGGGGAGACCAAGAACCGCAGCACCTTCGCCGTGGATCGGGTGGGTGCCAGGGTCCCCGCCGCGCTGACGCGGCTCGGTGTGTGCCATGTGCCTGCACCTCTGCCTGCCTTGGGCACAGGCACCGGAGGATTTCTCTCGCTGCGGGGTTTCGCCAGCCCCCATGGGGCTCATGGTGGCCTCATGGTGAGGTGGGGCATGTCTCAGCCTCCAAGTTGCTGATGGTGCTTTGGCAGCTGGGCAGGAGAAATCAGTGCTGCAAGGGCAGAGGGCTAGCAAAAAACCACCCAATTTAGCCACAAGCCTGTCTCGGCCCATGGGCAGCAGCAGATGGAAGAGCAGTTTCCCCAGCACGATTTAATCATCTTCCCCAGGAGCCAGACAACTGACACTGGGCACTTTCTGTACCAGCAAATGGGTCTTTCTGTTTTAATCTCAAACTGGAATGGGACAGCAATGCTGCCAAATGGCTCCTTATGGGAACAACTCTATCTATACTATGGGATTTTGCTGGATGTGTTCGGCCTGAGGTTTTCTGCACTGCTAACCGCCTTGAACTAAGAGGGTCACATGAGTGCCAATATGCTGACATCCCAGCAAGGTGAAGCTTTAACTTTGTCCTCCTTCATCCCAGATGCTTTAGACTGTGGAGCAGCACGTTCCTCCTCAGTTCCCTACAGTGCTGGAGAGCTGTGCTCTGGCTAGGGGCAGTGCCCAGCACAGACTCTTCTGGTGAGTCTGATGGGCAACAGGTGTTGCTCAAGGGACTGCTGCATTCTTGGAGCTCCTGAGCCTTGGCCCAGTGCTCCCAGTCCTGTGGTAGGGAGCAGTGTGGAACATGGTGAGTTCTCAGGATCTCCAGGGCCTGGGTGAAGACAAGAAAAGACCGCTCTGAGTAATGCTGGTGGAGCTGCAGCGCTGGGCGCAGTGGTGTGGGCTGCAGGGAAGAGATAATGCTGGGTGCGCACACTGAGCTGCAAGGGGCTTGAGCAGGAGGTTTAGGAGCTGGAGACTTGCACAGGGAGGGCATGCCAGCAAATATCCTCTCATCCCCATGCTCACCTGGAGCAACCTTGCCTGGTGGGTCTGTACCCATTCAAAGTGATGTTACTGATTTTACTGGCTCACCCTGGATCAGGACTCCCACTCTTCTCTTGTGCTTCTTGCCAGCACAGTGAGGCTGGCAGAAGCTGGAAGTGCTGCTGACCAGCTCTGACAGCAGCATGGGAATGAGCTCAGAGATGGCCCTGCATAACTCTCAGCACAGCAGGGATCACTCGTCCATCTGCAGCTCCAAACAAAGCCACAGAAATAGCTAGGGAAAAACCTGACCTAGAGATGAAGCCTAGCAGAGCTAATTAGGTTTGGCTGAGTCAAGATAAAGACTACAAGAGCAGGCTACAAATATGCAGTGGGTTTTAGCAGGAAGACAGTGATTTGGAAGGGGTGGTCCTTGCCATCAGGGACTTGTCCTGTCAAATGCCTTCATGCCCATGCTTTTTCCTTCTCTGCTCAATAGCGATGGTGAGTGTGAGCACCCTGGATTGAGATGGTCTTGAAGTGTCACTAGGGTTGGGATCAGGTGGAAAATGCCACAAACATCTCAGAGGCGAAGCTGCCAAACCTCCTCAGAAGATGTGCCTGTGCTTTCTGATGGGCCAAGGAAATGGGCCATTGCTAGAGACACTGAAGGCTAAAGGCTCAGGAGCATGAAGCCAAAGATTCCAGTCCTTACATGAGCTTCTGCTAACTGGCATAGAAAGTGCAGTGTGGCAGAATACACATCCCAGTGCCAGTCCTCCAGGAAATGGAGGTACCCATTCTGGTTGCAAAGGCTGGGGGAACCAACTCTCTTGGTGCCTCCAGCTCCCACTCCTTGTGTAGGCTTACAGGTACCAGGATGCCACTAGTGTGGACACCCAGGGCTGCTGGCACCCCCAACAACAGGGGTTCAAACCCAAACTCATTACAGAGTCATATGGGCAGCGTTTAGCCACCAAATTAAGAAGCATCTGGAAACTTGCTGGATAATGTGTGATGCCAGGGTTCATGTCTTGACCGCCTTCCTGGTCCAGTAGTAACCAAAAGGAGTCTTTTCACCAGCCTGCCATAGCCACATTTTCCTCTTGCTTGAGAAGAGCATGTGTGTGTGTGCATGCTTATCGTTTCTTTCAACTATTCACCAGGGCTCCAACCTGCCCCGAGGTGGGACACGAATGAACTGGGTGGTGCAGGTCCATGGCACAGACTCAAGCTGGAGGCTGCGAGCTGCCTGTTGGCACGTGGCTTCCTCCCCCTCGCTGCCCTGCCTGTGGCTTTCCTGGCAAGTCTCTGCTAACAGTGAGTGGGGAGGGCAGAGGTGTTTCCTTGTTGTGGTGAACTTATCCAACTCCCAAATACTTCAAGCCCTGCTAGCCAGCTTCTAGGAGTGGAGTCTGACTCTTTCATGCTTCTCTTTATTGCTCACTGCCAAGTTATGAAGCGGGTTCTTCCCACTGGCCCAGGAGCAGGATAGGAGGTGTCACCATGACAGTGCGTTTTGGACCAGCAAATTGCTTTACCTTAAGGACAGAGGCAGCAAAGTTAAAAGATACATCCCCTTTGCCTCCACCCCAGCCAATGTGCTCATTTGATCCTGTTCCATTTCTTCTTGCAGCACCTGCTCCCTGGCTCAGGTCAGATGGAGAGATGTTAAAATATCTTCAGGCGTTTGAGGAGCTGCTGAGCTTTGCATCTGCAAAGCTGGCATACCAGGGTGGCACGAGCCCTTTCCCCCTCCCCTCATCCTTCAGATACCTGTTCACTCTCTGTCTTATCAACTGGCTCTAGTAAATGGTTTTTTGTCTGGGTGACACATGGGAAGTGTATATAAATGCAAGAGGCAGAGCGAAGGCTATCTGGAGATGGTGAGGCATGTTTGTACAAGTAATTGCTTGGACACTCCTGCAAGGAAAGTCATGCTCAGCTAGGGAAGAGATTCTATCATGTGAGCAGCACATCCAAGGAGGACTAGCAAACATGTTCACATGGACACGGGTACGGTGAATATGCAGCAAGGTCATGTAATTATTCCACCTGGATTTATTGCTGGAGCTGCCATGAGTGTGGTGCTCTCCTGGAGCTCCTGACAGCAGACCTTGGCTCTGCTGGGGTGGAATTTTGGAAGCCTGAGCCGGTCCCTGCTGTATTTGCACCAATATGCTCCTCCCATGGGTGCCTGCGGAGCTCACCTCCGCCTCCAGGATCCTGCCTCTGCTGCTGCCACAGGAGCTGTGCAGCACTGTGCCTCTCCCAGCCTGTCTCTTTGGCACACTTCCCACCCAGCAGAATATGGAGATGCACTTGAACAATCCAGATTTAATGGGGCTGAAACTCCCCAAAGACAGTGGTGAAGTGGAAGTGAGAGGCCGATTCCCTTTCTCCCCCTGCTTTTTCATGTACGTTTTTCCTCGGTGGCTGCTGGAGGAGCTACATTACGTAAAGGCAGGTAAGTTCCTGCCTTTTGTGAGCGGTTGGAATGATTTTCAGTATCTGAGACATCCCATCTGGCAAAGGTCGTGCTCTGTTCTCTAGATGGTCTTAATTTGGCATCTGGAAGTTCCTGGTGAAGTGCAAAACTCCAGGATGTGGAAAGACCCCTGGAGGCTATTGTGTAGGGAACAATGTCTTCCCTATGTAGAGATGTAAGCGTGCTGCTGAGCATCTGCATCGTCCTCACTTCCTAACTGGAAATAAATAGGTTTTACTGGAGGCTTGCTACAGCTTGGGGTTTCAGTGTGACATCCAAGGCTGCTCCAAAATAGCTGCACCTGATGGTGATACATCAAACCAGCTTCAAAGTGCCTTCAAAGCCCCAGTAAGTACCTGGCTAATTGGCTTCCTCCATGGGCTCTTACCATCTCTGCAGCCATGGGAGTGCCACCGGCTGTCTGCAGGCTGCATGGTTCAGAGCAAAGGTGAGGAGGCAGATGCGGGGTGTGAGGATGTGGATATGTGAACATATCCTTAGCTGGATGTTCTTTGCTATTATTTAAAGCTCATTCCTTGGCTCTGTTGCCAAAGGAGTTGAGGCTGTACACATGGCTTGTTGAATTCTTGAGGTGGATATAGCCGAATTCAGCAGGGGGGCTTGGAGAACCTGTTGTCACCAAACACATGGGACTGAACAGCATGGGGAAACAGTATTAGGTGTGGGTTGTGGGGAGCCCAGCATTTCTATCAGACCTTGGAGAATCCAGGTGAGAGAGGCTGTGGGAGAGCCCCCTGATTGTCTCTTGTCCCTTACAAGATGTACCCAACTACAAGGCACAAACACGCAAGAGATGGAAAGCTTTGCTGCTGGATTTTCAGTGCTGGCTGCGGACTCCTGCCGGCACTGGCACCGGCAGCGGCCTCACACCACGGCTTATCTCCAGACCTACCAGAAGCAGGAGACTCAGTGAGTTCCCAAGCAAACCTCTGGTGCGGGAGGCCAGCATCTCTGACCTCTGGGGGTCCTGCGCGTTTGAACAGACTCCTAATCTGCTTGGGAAAACCAGGCGAACTCAGGAGGGAGAGGAGGGAGGGCTGGGGCTGTGCCCTGAGCAGGGTCGGCTGACGCTCGTGGCTTTGATTGCTGAGGCTTGCTGTCTCAGGCTCACGGGATTTGCTGCCAGGCCATGAACAAAAAAGCTGGATTCTTCTGGAGCCTTAATTCCCATGTCAAGATCGCCAGAGGTTTCCCGAGGAGGAGTGGAGAGTGAGGAAGGCTTTTGCTGATGGCTTTTGACAGCCACGGGGAACAGCACAGCTCTGCCTCTGCTCCACCTAAAATGCTGCTCTTCACCTTCCCCTGGCGTGGGCTGACCCCGCACTGGGAACCCCACCCCTGTTATGGGGTCACCCCAATGCCCTGCCTCAGCATCTCACTTTGATGGGGTTTCCCCCCTTCCCCCTGCCTCCTTCCAGAGACTCCTGGCCAGGGGCTTGACATGGGCCCCCTGCCCAGCGATGGCAGTCTGCCTGATTTAGTCCTCACTCCAGATAACTCTGACTGAAGACACCTGCAGCTCAGAGGGTCCAAAGAGCGGGTACATACCAGGAAGGACAATGTGTGGGGAAGGGACAAGGAACATTCAGCCAAACCTACCTACCCTCTGCCACCACTTTGTCTTTGTTTTCCCTATCCAATGTCCTTTATCTTACTCCTGAGCTTCAACAGATTTGAACTGCAGCTAGATCCTGCCTGGGATGATCCCTGGAAGATACAGGGCCATTTCATTTCTCAGCCAAGGCAGCCTGGCTCTGAGCTGGGACCTCTTAACAGATGCCCACCTGGCTTCCCTAAGAGACAGAAAACATGTTGAGGGTGCATTGCCACCATTCTGACATCCCCAAGTCCATTGCCTTATGTCCAGGGCCAGTCTTCACTTTACATGCAGCAAAATCATCAGATTGGTCAAGCTAACTGCCCCATTTTTTGTTTTTTTTTTGAAAACAGAGAACTGTCCAGACCACAGGAATTTACTCTCTAGCCTGCAGTGGTGCTGGGATGAGAACAGCATCCTGGTGTCTCTGCTCTGCAGATGCTGACCCAGCCCAGTGAGATGCCCCCATGTCCGCTCTGCCCAGCCTCACTAACCTCCTCTGGGCCCCACCTTAGCAGCAGCTGCAAGGGGAACCTGCCTGCATGTGAATGGAGAAGATGCCGAAGCCAGAGCTGGCTGATTCATGTACTCCGCTGCCTGCTCTGGTGGTTCCTTAAATCCAGCCAGGTTCGGGCAGGGGGAGCCGGAGGCTTGGTGTGGCAGGGAGCCTTCCTCAGCTCTTGCCCATCTCACCTCCAAAAAGGAGGTTCCTTGGTGGACTTTGCAGCTCCTGCAGTGTACCAGCCCAAAAGACAGCAGAGCTATTTGTTTGTGGGTGTCGTTTGTCAAGTGAGTGGCTTAGCCCAGGCCAGAGCCTATATATAGAGGCCTCACTTGGGTGCATTTTTGGAGGGTTTTATTGCTCCAATGCTGGATTCATCCCAGCCAGGCTGTCCCAGAGGAGGCAGCACTACCGAGCCTCATTGATGGCAGCACACACTGCTGAGGGTCTTGTGGTCTTGCTTCCTTGGATTACGCTGTCTGATGACAGGGTAGGGCATGGTCTTGTGTGGCAAGATGATTAATAACAGCTTAATAAGGTCACTACCATTCAAAATAAGCCATCCCTTGGGATCCTCTCTTATCAGGCCCTAGTAGAAAGGGCTATCAGGAGCTCAGTTCATTCCTGAATGAACACGCATAATGCTTGCTGGCGTTGGCCCCAGGATAATACTCTTGTTGGGCCACCTCACTAGTGCCAAGTGCCAAGCAGGGTTATCTCCATATCTGCTCTGCCGGCAGATGGGCACCGGTGTGTTCAGTGCAGGCAGGAGAGCCACAGACCTCATCTCACCACCTCCCCATGAGAGATAGGTGTTCACGTTGCCCTTGGACATGGCTCACGCCCCAAAGGTCCTTGGGAGCTGCTTGAGCTCCTTTGTATGAGCCATTCCTACTCTGTCTGGCCTTGTTCACCCTCTGCATCCTCCTCTCCGCACACCTCCAGCCCAGCTTCACCATGCCCTTACCTCTCCACATGCTTATACCTATCTTTCTCCTTCCTGTGGGGCTGGTGAAGCACTGTGCTCACCCCTCTTAACCTTCAAGTTTTTTCCAGCACTATCTTTTTCTATCTCCCCCCACTAAAGCACCAGCCCCCCCATCTCCTTCCATCACCCTCTCACCTCGAGAAGACAAAAAAACCTCAACCCCAACCCCAACCCCATGCAGCCAGCTTCTGCTGTTTGTTCTTAAATCCCTTCCCTCCTGCCTTGCTGGTTTGAAAGCCTGTACCCTGGAAGGGGCCTCCCAGCTTTCGCTGGCAACCCTGCTTCAGACTGACCGCCACAGATAGTGTTTGCGAGTGAAAAAAGAAGTATATATAAAATAATAATAATAATGAAAAGAAAAAAATCTCTTCTTGCTGAATCTCCTTGCTGAAGTTTTCCCAATCTCCCACGCCGCATGCTGGTGCGATGGCATCTTGGGAACCAAGAGGAAACTTTGGGGGCTTGTTTTCTCACCCATATGCTTGGAGCAGCTCTCCCGTAGCAGCACTGGTGCCATACCCTCTGGCAGGATGGTAGATGAGGTGCATCTCACACAAATGCCTGCTCGCTTGTTGCATCAAGAGGGATTTTTTGGGGGCTTTGAACATGTCTCTTTCCATCTTGCCCAGATAAGGCACCTCCATCCCACCTTTCCGCACGTCTCAGACAAACAGGACTGTTGTTCAGGAAAGGAAAAAAAAATAAAGGAGTGAAAAAGCAGCAAAATCTCTGGCTGAGGGTGATCCCTCCACACACACTGAGCCCAAGACCACCTCTCCCCTCGCTGAGGGAGGGCTGAGGAGGGGTATCCCCTCCTCTCACCTTCCTTTGCTCCCCCCCAGGTGGTGGAGGTGGAGGATGGAAGTGAGGTGTTCAGGCAGATGTCACACCGCGAGCTACAACAGGAGAAAACATGGGCACGTTTCAACTTCAGACAGACAAAAACCAAACCGAAACAAAAAAAACCAAGCAAAGAACACAAAACCCAACAACAATTAAGAAAAAAAAAAAAAAAGAAGAAAGAAAGGAAAAGAAAATAAAAGAAACCAAGTGCTGGAGTGCCAAGCAGAGGAATGAGAGCGGCAGCGAGCAGGGCTGTGGGGAAGGCTGCTGGGGCAAGCCAAAAGCAGCCCAGGCTGCAACCGCTGATAACGGCAGGGACCAGGCAGGTGCTGCCGGTGCTGCCCCGAAGTCCCGGGGGCGGAGAGGAGATGCGGAGGGGACCCAACGCATCCCATCTCCGTCAGCATCCTGAGCAGCGCCCGGGAGGGCGGAGGGAAGGGAGGGCGATGCTCCGCTCGGGGTTTATTAGATTGGACATAATCATCTTTAAATAAGGCAGCCCCCCCCTCCACACCCCTCGGTGGGGTGGGGGGGGAGCGGAGCGCCTCGGGGCTTTCTAGATAAGGGCGTCTAACGCATCCCCCGCTCCCTCAGGCAGAACCGGGCAGCGCAGAGAGCCGCTCAAGGGGCCGCAGTGCCCCCTGAACCCCGGCTGCAGACAGAAGGGGGGTCCCCGCCGCGGTGCTCTCGCCTTCCTTCTTTGAGCTGCTCAAATTGTCTGTTTGGTAATGGAAACAAGTGGGTTCCCACCAAAATGGGTTTGTTTGCTCTGGTTCAT